>PVKP010018564.1:0-44055 GCA_004027715.1 Plecturocebus donacophilus | reverse complement strand
CCCACCTCAGCCTCCCAAGTGATTAAAGGTGTGAGCCACAGTGCCTGGCCCAGCCTTCTTTCATAGCTTCCTACAGGAGGGTGCCACCGCAGCAGCTGGCAGGGGGAGATCAGAGAGGGACTTTTCTACCAGTCTGTTAAATGATACAATAACATATTTTGCTTTCTTTTTTGTTTTTTATAATTTTAAAAAATTGAAACAGGGCATCCCTATGTTGCCCAGGCTGGTCTTGAAGTCCTGGCCTCAAATGATCCTCCTGTTTCGGCCTCCCTCCTCAAGTGTTAGGATTACAGGCGTGAGCTACTGCATTCAGTTGATACACACTTTTCACATAGGTAATGGCTTCAGTGAATTTGTTTTTTGAGTCTTTTCACCTATAAGGCTGGGCAGCTGGGAGGATGAATTACACAATAGCTCTGATGATACACAGCTTCTCTTCTCTCTGCCTTGGGGACATTGGTTTTTGTCAGAGGCCAGCTGTCTCCTGGAGCATGTGTCCACTGGGGCCAAAGAGTCGGCACCGGCCTAGGGCACTTTGTATGTGGAAATCGCATTACTGCCTCTTAAAGGAACTCCCTGTGTTTGGAACCAGCCTAGCGAGACTCCTCTCTGGGCAACAGAGGTTTTGTAATCGATGTAGAAGTGTTTCTTCTCGTGATACCCCTGCTCTAGGGGTTGAAGAAAGACCAAATCGATTTGAGTTCTCAAAACTTAATCAAGCATCTTCCTAAATGGGCTTATTCACATTCCTGTGGCATGTGAAGCGAAATCGGAATCTGAACATTTTTGCTGGAAGCATGTGGACGTTTTATAACCAGCCTTTAGGGGAAAATGCCAGATATTCCACTGGACGAAGAAGTAATCGCTGAGAGAGTCGGCAGGTAGAGGGCATGCATGGGGGTCATAGATTGTACTCGGCAGCCAGGGTGGGACAGTTGGTGGCATTGAGAGGCTGCTTGTCACATGGCCTTTGTGTCAAAGTGTCAGACCATGAAATGCCTCCACCCTAGGTAACTTCTGGATGACTGAGCACAGAGCACATTGGGTCTAAGACAGCTTCAAATCTTCCATGAATTAGTGACAGTCATTGTTTGGTTATCAACTCTTGTGTGTGGGGGCCAAGCCTTTGATGGCTAACCCAGGGAAACAAGACCACCGTCTCCACTGTGAGCTCTTAACCTGTTGCTGACTTATGCTCTGAGTCCTGCTTGGACAGCCTTTGAGATTGGCTACAGGATATGTTGATCTAGGTACTGCAAAAAACTGCCTTCTAGAAACCAGGACTCTTAACTTCACTCAAATATCTCTTTGACAAAAGGATGTGGTTATTTTGTTTCCTTCTCTCTAGCTCAGGGAAGTTGTCAATAGCTCTCTGAGGCAGTCTTCCAACTGAAAACAGGTACCTCTGGGATTTAGGAGGGTAAAAATGCAGGAAGTTCCCATAACTATGTACAACTTGATGTATGCATAATAATTAAAAATGGTTTTTGGATTTTGGTTTTTTTGAGACAGAGTCTCGCTGTGTCACCCTGGCTGAGTGTAATGGCACAATCTCAGCTTACTGCAAACTCTGCCTCCCTGGTTCTAGTGATTCTCCGACCTCAACACCACACCCAGCGTTTTTGTTTTTTTTTTCTTCTTCTGAGACAGTGTATCTCTGTGTCGCCCAGGCAGCCTCTGCCTCCTGGGTTCAAGCAATTCTGCCTCAGCCTCCCGAGTAGCTGGGACTATAGGCGCGTGCCACCATGCTCGGCTAATTTTTTTTGTATTTTGGTAGAGCTGGTGTCTCACTATTTTGCCCAGGCTGATCTCAAACTCCTGAGCTCAAGCAATTTGCTCATCTTGGCCTCCCAAAATGCTGGGAAGGTCATTCCTCTCACCACACCCAGTCCTAAAATTTTTTTCAAAAAAGAAAATGTAGTAAGTGGGGAAAGGAATGACTTTAAATGTTCTTCCTCAGAACAACCAATATAATTTATCTCCCCCCACAGGCACTGTCTACTGTATCACTCTGATCTATTTCCATATATAGTATACTAGTATAACACATTGCTATTTAGAATGATCGTGTTTGAGCAGATGCTGCATTGCTACAAGGCCTCATCCTCTGCCTTTCCTCTTCCTCTGCTGAGGCCGTCAAGCTCTCTTTAGCCTCTAGCCGGCTGTCTCCTTAAGACCCAACACCCATACCTTCAATTAAGTTGCAGAGTTCTGATGGAGAGATATTTGAAGTTGATGTGGAAATTGCAAAACAATCTGTGACTTTCAAGACCATGTTGGAAGATTTGGGAATGGATGATGAAGGAGATGATGACCCAGTTCCTCTGCCAAATATTAATGCACAATATTAAAAAGGTCATTCAGGCTAGGCACAGTGGCTCACGCCTGTAATCCCAGCACTTTGGGAGGCTGAGGCAGGTGGATCACACGAGGTCAGGAGTTTGAGATCAGCCTGGCCAACATGGTGAAACCCCGTCTCTACTAAAAATGCAAAACTTAGCCAGGCATAGTGGCAACATGCCTGTAATCCCAGCTACTCAGGAGGCTAAGGCAAGAGGATTGCTTGAACCCAGGAGGTGGAGGTTGCAGTGAGCTGAGATCGCACTATTGCATTCCAACCTGGGCCACAGAGCAAGACTCCACCTCAGAAATAAATAGATAAACAGTAATAATCTTTTTTTAGAAAAGGTAATTCAGGAGTACACCCATCACAAGGATGACCCTCCTCCTCCTCCTCCAGAGGATGGTGAGAATGAAGAAAAGCAAACAGACACTACCCCTGTTTGGGACCAAGAATTTCTGAAAGTTGACCAAGGCACACTTTTTAAAGTCATTGTGGATGCAAACCAATTAGACATCAAAGGTTTGCTTGATGCTCCATGCAAGACTGCTGCCTTTTGATCAAGGGGGAGGCTTCAGAGGAGACTGGCAGGAACAGTCTTCCGTCGATACCAAAACTGACTTCACTGAACAGGAGGAAGCTCAGGTACCCAAAGAGAACCCATGGTGTGAAGAGACATGAAATGCTGTGCCTGACACTGCAAAGATTGTTTCAAATACGGATTGCACTGCCCTGTTTATAACTTAATATTAGACAAACAGTAGACACGTGCAGCAGCATATCAATTGTATTCACAGGATATGGTCCTCACCACATGCGTAGTTTGAGTACAGATGCCAAACCTCTGGCTGAGTTTCCTCTAGTACGATCGAGAGTTTCTTTTTTCTTTGCTCTGAATAAAACTAAACTGCAGGTTCTCTATAAGTGACATTTTGAACTTTCCCTCTTTTTTTTTTTTTTGTAAAGGAATGTCTGTCCAGTTTATTGTCCAGTTAGCTGTAATGACTTTTTTTTTTTTTTTTTTTTTTTTTTTTTTTTTTTTTTTTTTTTTTTTTTTTTTTTGAGACAGAGTCTTGCTCTGTCTCCAGGCTGGAGTACAGAGACACAATCTCATCTCATTGCAATCTCTGCCTCCCGGGTTCAAGCGATTCTCCTGCCTCAGCCTCTCAAGAAGTTGAGATTACAGGCATACACCACCACACCCAACTAATTTTTGTATTTTTAGTAGAGGTGGGGTTTCACCATGTTGGCCAGGATGGTCTCGATCTCCTGACCTCATGATCCACCTGGTTCGGCTTCCTAAAGTGCTGGGATTACAGGCATGAGCCACCACACCCAGCTTTAGTGACCTTTTAAAAGGTAGCATTGTAAATAAAATCACTTGAAAAGAAAAAAATAAAATAATATAATCCTGTTTATTTAAGTATTTCTTTGATTATGGTCTTTTCCTCATCTAAAATAAATTCTAGGTCCGGCGAGGTGGCTCACACCTGTAATCCCAGTACTTAAGTAGGGTGAGGCAAGCAGATCACCTGAGGTCAGGAGTTCAAGACCAGCCTGGCCAACATGATGAAACCCTGTCTCTGCAAAAATAAAAAAAAGTAGCTAAGCATGATGGCGGGTGCCTGTAATCCCAGCTACTCAGGAGGCTGAGGCTGGAGAATTGCTGAACCTGGGACGGGGAGGTTGCAGTGAGCTGAGATCGTGCCATTGCACTCCAGCCTGGGCAACAGAGCAAGACTCCATCTCAAAAAGAAATAAATAGATAACAAAATAAAATAAAATAAACTCCATGAATCTCATACGTCTTTTTTTTTTTTTTTTTTTAAAGAGACAATGTCTTACTATGTTGCCCAGGCTGGTCTCAAACTCTCAAGTTCAAAGGATCCTCCTGCCTCAGCCTCCCAAGCAGCTCGACTGTAGGTGTGTCCCACCGCATCTGCTTCATCCGTCTTGGTCATCCATCTGTCCTTGACCTAGGACAGAGCCTGGTCCAGGCTGGGTGCTCAATAAATATTTATTGAATGAAGAAATTGATGAATGGATGAATTTCTTCAAGTGTGAACCTTCTACAGAGCCTCACACTTTTTTTAAGTAGACATTTGGGTTAGAAATTTTCTCAGATGAATTATTCAGGCCCATGCTATCTGCAGATCGAAGATACCAGAAAATGAAACCTACTCCAAATGACTCAGGGCACCATCATGAACACTGCCTATTATAGTGGGCTATCAGCCAGTTCTATTGAGCTCATGAGTTTTTTTTTTTTTAACCTCTACCCAAATCACTGTGACTGTTGAATTGTTGGCTGTCTCTGCCATGTGTGGCTTTCTCTCTTCATCCTGGCTGGGCTGTCAGCTCTTTCTATCAGGGAAGCACCTGCCACAGCTGTTTTCCTAATATTCATTTATAACTTTGATAAAAACTGCATAATTGAGCTTTTGAGGAATGAATTTAAAACACAAGTAAATAGGCCCTGCCTGAGATGTAAGGGAATCTCTTAGCAATGTATGTGACTGTTAAATTGTCCTTGGTAGCGTTTATTTAACTTAATTCAAAAAAATTTTTCCCACCCCTTGTTCATGGTGGATAAGTTAGGGAGTAGTTTGGTTGCAAGCAACGGAAACTGATTGTGGTTATCTCCAGAAAAAGGGGGACTTTTTTGGAGCCCTGTGAAAGAGTGCATAGAATGGAAGTGATTCTGTGTCACCAAGGAGCTCATAGTCTACATGAGGAAATTAAATAAAACCATTTGGAGGCATTAATAGAAGAGGCAATTGTATCAGTTTCTGTTGAGTCTCCGTGTTATGTATACAAATTCTAAATGAGCAGGGGTTCTGAGGAAGAAGGAGTCTCTGTCCACTGACAAGATCACATTAGGCTTTAAAGTAGAGGTGAGGGCTGGGTGCAGTGGCTCATGCCTGTAATCCCAGAATTTTGGAGGCTGAGGAGGGCGGATCACAAGGTCAGGAGTGCAAGACCAGCCTGGGCAACATGGTGAAACCCCATCTCTACTGAAAATACAAAAATTAGCCGGGCGCAGTGGTGAGTGCCTGTAATCCTAGCTACTCAGGAGGCTAAGGCAGAAGAATCACTTGAACCCCAGAGGCAAAGGTTTCAGTGAGCCAAGATTGTGCCACTGCACTTCAGCCTGGGTGACAGAGCAAGACTCCTCCAATGGCGGGGGAGGGGGGCAAGAAAGAAAGAAAGGAAGAAAGAGGGAGGGAGGGAGGGAGGGAGGAAGGAAGGAAAGAAGGAAGGAAAGAGGAGGCGAGACGGGATTGGGAGCCTAAGGGGGCTTATACTTTGCCTAAGTGGGCCAAGCTCGGTGTCTCATGCCTGTAATACCAGCACCTTGGGAGGCTGAGGCTGGAGGATCACTTGAGGTCAGGAGTTCGAGACCAGCATGGCCAACATGGTGAAACCCCTGGCCTGGCTAGGACATGGTGTCTCATGCCTGTATACAAACCTGTATACTTTGGGAGGCTTAGGTGGGAAGATTGCTTGAGGTCAGGAGTTCAAGGCTGCTGCAGTGAGCAGTGATCACGCCACTGCAATCCAGGCTGGATGACAGAGCCTGTTTTCTTCTCAAAAAAGAAAAGAAAAAAAGAAAATTAGCCGGGCATCGTAGTATGCCCCAGTAGTCCCAGCTACTTGGTGGAGGGTGGGAGTTGGTAGAGGGAGTTAGGGAGGGAGAATTTCGTGAGGCCAGGAGGTTGAGGCTGCAGCGAGCTATGATCATGCCATTGTACTCCAGCTCAGGCTACAGAGTAAGACCCTGTCTCAAAAAAAAAAAAGTTGAATCTTGACTCAGAAATCACTCTATAGTGCAAAGGTGAAGTTTTTTGTTTTGGTTTGGTTTGGTTTTTTTGAGATGGAGTATTGCTCGTGTGGCCCGTGCTGGAGTGCAATGGTTCAATCTCAGCTGGCTGCCACCTCTGCCTCCCGAGTTCAAGCCGTTCTCTTTCCTCAGCCTCCTGAGTAGCAGGGATTATAGGTGCCTGCCACCACGCCCAGCTAAGTTTTTGTATTTTTAGTAGAGATGGGGTTTCACCATGAATTTTTTTTTTTTTTTTTTTTTTTACCAAAATCACTGTGATGGAGTTTCACCATGTTGGCCAGACTGGTCTTGAACTCTTGACCTCATGGTCTGCCCACCTCGGCTTTGCAAAGTACCGGGATTACAGGTTTGAACCATTGCACCGAGCCAAAGGCAAAGTGTTGAGTGCCTTCGCAGTACACCAGGTGCTGGAGATACAGCAATGAATGAGACAAAGGTGGTTCTGTGTCTATTTCTCATTTATTTTTGCAATGAAATGGAGTTTTTTGTGGGAAAATGCTTAATGTAGCATCTGGAAGCTAGGGTGGGCTTAATCAGTGTCAGTGAAATGAATAAGTGAATACATGAATAAAAATGATAAACCTAGCAATTTCTCTGATTGTTTAGTAGGGGAGCACAGAAATCACCTCATTCAGTATTTTCCAATTTTCTATCATTTTCATACCATTATCATGATTTTGCCATATACACAAATCACATTACTATTATTTATTGAATATTCATTCTTAAAACCTAATCATTGCTTTTTGCCTAAAAAATTATCTGAAATGAAAACATGCTATTACAGCGACAAATAGAAAATTATTACCACTTTGAATTTAGATAGCAGTAACCCTGAAAGTGCATATAATAGAAAAAATAAAACAGCAATGGTATTCAAATCTATGCAGGTATTTCTTCTTGAGGAAGGTTCTAAGCCTGTGGCTTCCTTTCTACTGTGTATAAAGGGAACTTAGCAAGTGTTAGAAAAGTGTTAGACAGGCTAGTATCCAACTGAGACTTTCTTTAGTACAAATATATACAATGATAAAATGCCACTTAGAATTAAGAGACTTGGCTGGGTGTGGCAGCTCATGCCTATAATCTCAGCACTTTGGGTCACTGAGGTGGAAGGATTTCGTGAAGCCAGGAGTTCAAGACCAGCCTGGGTAACATAGTGAGAACCCATCTTTGTTTTCTTTTTTTTGAAATGAAGTTTCGCTCTTGTTGCCCAGGCTGGAATGCAATGGCTCAATCTCGGCTCACTGCAACCTCTGCAATCCCGGGTTCAAGCGATTCTCCTGCCTCAGCCTCCCAAGTAGCTGGGATTACAGACGCCTGCCACCGCGCCCGGCCAGAGACCGTCAACTCTACAAGAAATAATTTTTTAGGCTGGGCACGATGTCTCAGCCTTGAACTCCTGAGCTCAAAGGATCCTCCTGCCTCAGCCTCCAGAGTGGCTGGGACTACAGGTGCACCAATAGCTATTTATCCTGATGCTCTCCCTCCCCCGCCTCCCCAAGAGACTCTTTCGATGAGGCTTTTTGAATGAAATTCATGGCAATTACGAGCTTTGAACAACAGCAATTGATAGATACGTAAAAATTATTCACTCCGCTTTAGAAAACAAATGCTTGGTGAATAGAGATGTCGGAGGACAGGGACTTGATCTTATTTACAGTGGTGTATTAGTTTGCTAGGGCTGCCAAGCATGGTACCCCATACTATGTGGCTTGAATAAGAGCAGTTTATTTTCTTCCAGTTCTAGGCTAGAAGTCTGAAATCAAGGGGTTGGCAGGGTCGATTTCTTCTGAGGCTTCTCTCACTGGCTTCTAAATGGCTATCTTTTCCTTGTGTCTTCACAGGGTCCTCTGTGTTTGTGTCAAAATGTCTTCTTCTTCTTCTTCTTTTTTTTTTTTTTTTTTTTTGAGACAGAGTCTTGTTCGGTCACCCAGGCTGGAGTGCAATGGTGTGAGCATAGCTAATTTTTTGCATTTTTAGTAGAGATGGGATTTTACCACGTTGGCCAGGCTGACCTTGAACTCCTGATCTCAAGTGATCCACCTGCCTTGGCCTCCCAAATTGCTGAGATGACTGGCGTGAACCACCGCACCCGGCATCAACTATTTTTTGAATGTCTATTAGGTACCACACAGGGTGCTGGAAACACAGAGGTGAGCAAGAGAGTCGGTGCCCATCCCCAAGGCCCTGGCAGCAAAGAGAAAAGTTGAGCAGCAGTCAAGTGTAGTTTAAATTATGGTAGAGAAGGGCAAGGCGTTCTGGAGGCCCACACCAAAGGACTCAAGGAAAGAAAGAGCATTGCCTTGAGGAACTGATATTTAAATTAAGATCTTGAAAATAAAAAGGAGCCACCCATGCCAGTGTAGCCCTCATAAGAGCAGAAATCACGCTGCCTTCTTATTCTCACAGTACTTGGCTCACATTAGGAGCTCAACAGCTGTTTGTTAACAGGCTGAGGGAAAATGTCAAGGCTGATGGCTGGAGGGGTAGGCAGGGGCTAGATCAGGGACTTACGTAAGCTGTCGGAAGTCTGACTTTGTATTGGAGTCAAGGGGAAGCCACTGAAACTTCGGAGGCGTGGCCACATTTGTGCTTTAGAAGCATCATTTTGGCTGTGACGTGGGATTGGGTTGGAGGGGATGTGGGAAACGAGATCAGCAGTTGGGTGACGGTGGTCTGCTGTAGGGACTGGAGAGATGAGAATTATCCAGGCAGAATAGACTGGGTTTGGTGAGTGATTGATTGTTTGGATTTGGGGTGAGGGAAGAGGCAGACGCAACCCCTCGACAGCTGGTTTAGGAAGCCTGGGCAATGGTGACATCGCCCTCTAGAGCAGAAAGCACCGGAGACCAGGCAGGTGTGGGGCAAACATGCACAGTTTTTAAATTTTTTTGTTGTTTTTATTTTATTTTAGAGACTGGACCTTGCTCTGTCACCCAGGCTGGAATGCAGTGGTGTGATCATAACTCACCGCAGCCTTAAACTCCTGAGCTCAAAGGATCCTCCTGCCTTAGCCTCTCGAGTAGCTGGGACTACAGGTGCACACCACCTCATTAGAATAATTTGTTTTGTTTTGTAGAGACAGGATCTCACTTTGTTCCCCAGGCTGGTCTCAAACTCCTGGTTTCGAGCATTACTTCCACCTTGACCTTCCAAAGTGCTGAGATTACAGGTATGAACCACTGCACCCGGCCCAGTGTTTGTCTTAGCCAGGCTAAGTTCGCGGTGTCTGTGGGCAACTGAAGCGAAGATGCACAACAGGCAGCTGTGTGGATGTGCTAGGAGCTCGGGGAAGAGGCCTGAGCTGGAGGCAGCATCATGGAAGGACTCTGCATGCTTGAGAAGGTGATAATTGAAGCCATGGGAGTGGTCAGATCACTGGGAGGTTTGTGTAAAGGGAAAGAAAGAGAGACTGAGTTATTTTATGGTTTGCAATGGCCTTGGTTGCCGTCGATTAGCTGTACAATCCCTTCTTCTTCCTCTTTTTTTTTTTTTTAAGATGAAGCCTGAACACTGCCAGTGTGGACTGGAAGAGGAGAGCACTTTGCATGAGAGAGTTGGGGATATGAACTCTCGTAGGACATGAACCCCTGTCTTTGGGATTTGTAAGTCCCTATTGACTAAATGGCCCTTCATTAGCAGCTCAACACCCCAAGGTCCCCAGACCAATCTCAGGGGAGCTGGCCTAGCCTGGCACCGCCTGCAGTATCTGGGGTCTTTGGAGACTCTAGCAGCTCAGCAGGGTAGAGACAGTAATAAGATGCTTGCCATTGTGAGGCATGAGCCACGAGTGAACATTACCCATCAGGGCAACCGGAGAGATGCTGAAGGAGGCGGGTGGGTGTCGGGAGGCAGCACGTGCAGAACTGGGGACTGCCTTCTGTGGGAAGATGTCCAAAAGGAATAAAGATCCCATTCCATGCCATCAGAGAGCGGTGCCTGGACACTGCTCAGGAACTGGGACTGCAGCCGTTGAGGTCTGAGCCTGAATCCAGGGAAGGAGAGAGTCAGAGGACAAGCTCAAATAGGGAGGTTAGGCTAGGAGGGGAGCGGGGCACATCAGTCCAACGCTCCGCTTCACAGATTCAGAGGCTCAGCGATGGGAAGCCTGATGCAATGCCTGGTGCTGGCGACAGAGCTGGAACCTACACTTGGGTCTCTGGATTCTTCATCTGGGCACTGCGCATTCTGTCTCCCTTGTCTCTTTTTTTTTTGAGATGATGTTTTACTCTTGTTGCCCAGGCTGGGTTCAATGCAACCTCCGCCTCCCGGGTTCAAGCGATTCTCCTGCCTCAGCTGCATGGAATGTTCCATAAGACAAACTGTTCACTGGGCTCATTCCTCCTTAATCCTAGCCACACTGGGCACCTTCCAGAGCCACCAAGAGGCAACGGGCGGCGTATCAGCTCTGAGTGCAGATGTCAGATTCCAAAGCCATCTCGCATTCTTTCTGGAATCTCACGCAAGCTCTGGCCTCTCTCTGAGTGGCCTCATCTGCTAAACAGGAGGCAGAAGTGAAACGGGTTGCACACTGGTTGAGAGGATGATATGAAATGACACAAGTGCTTGTTGTTGACACATCGGTTGCACGTGTAATTCTTTTTTTGAAAAATGTACTATTGGCCACATATGGTGGCTCACACCTGAAATCTCAAAACTTCGAGAGGCCGAGATGGGTGAATCACTTGAACCCAGGAGTTCCAGACCAGCCATGGCAAACATAGGGAGACGCTGTCTCTACAAAAAGTAGGAAAATTAACCAGGCATGGTGGCTCACACTTGTAGCCCCAGCTATTAGTGAAACTGAGGTGGAGGATCGCTCGAGCCAAGGGAGGGTGAGGCTGTAGTGAGCTGAGATCATGCCGCTGCACTCCAGCCTGGGCAACAGTGGGAGGCACTGTCTCAAAATAAAAAAAAAAAAAGAAGAAGAAAAGAAAAAAAGAAATTTAAGAAACTAAAAACTGGCTGGGCTCGGTGGCCCGACTCTACTAAAATTACAAAAATTAGCTGGGCCTGGTGGCACATGCCTGTAATCTCAGCTACTCGGGAGGCTGGGGCAGAATTGCTTGTACCCGGGAGGTGGAGGTTGCAGTGAGTCGAGGTGGCGCCACTACACTCCAGACTGGCCACAAGAGTGAAAACAACAACTAAAAACTGACCAAAAAACACAAGACAAAAAATGTATTATTAATATTATTTTTGATGGACGAATCATAATTGTATGCATTTATGGAGTACAGTGTGAAGGTTAGGTACATGTATACAATGTGGCATGATTAAATCAAGCTAACTGACATTTCCATCACCTCGCTTACCTATCTTTTTTTTTTTTTTTGAGACGGAGTCCCAGTATGTCGCCCTGGCTGGAGTGCAGTGGCCTGATCTCAGCTCACTGAAACCTCCACCTCCCGGGTTTCAGCAATCTCCTACCTCAGCCTCCTGAGTAGCTGGAATTACAGGTGCCTGCCACCATGCCGGGCTAATCTTTTGTATTTTTAGTAGACACAGGTTTCACCATGTTGGTCGAGCTGGTCTTAAACTCCTCAAGTGAGCCTCAGGTGATCCACCCGTCTCGACCTCCCAAAGTGTTAGGATTACAGGCATTAGCCACTGCGACAGCCCGGCCATTTCTTTCTTTTCTTCATACATAATTTATTGTCATTAGGATCCTAAGTACCAAGACAAGAGACCTAAACTGGCCCTCAGGAGATGAACATTTTAGAAAATTTCATTCTTTTCTTAATGCTTTAATTTGGGGAAAAAATCTATTTTAAAGGGGCAACGGACAGGAGCAACCCACAGAGTACTCAGTATGGGGACCTCATTCCCCAAGACTGAAGTGTCACATGAAAAGGACAGAATTGGAGGAAGAATGGCTTGGGAGGCAGCACTGCAAGAGATGATCCTCTTTCCAGCACTGCATTTGGAAGGCTCAAGAGTGACTGCTCTTTCTGAAGAAATATCAAAACGGGCAGAGAGAGCTTAGAAACCCAACAAAGCCAGCCAGGAACCGTGGCTCATGCCTGTCATCCCAGCACTTTGGGAGGCTGAAATGGATCATGAGGTCAGGAGTTCAAGACCAGTCTGGCCAACATAGTAAAACTCCGTCTCTACTAAAAATACAAAAATTAGCTGGGCGTGGTGGCGCACGCCTGTAGTCATAGCTCTCAGGAGGCTGAGGCAGGAGAATCACTTGAACCCGGGAGGTGAAGGTTGCAGTGAGCCGAGATCATGCGACTGCACTCCAGCCTGGGTGACAGAGCAAGACTCCATCTCAAAAAAAAAAAAATAAGGAAAAAAGAAAAAGAAACCCAACGAACCACTGGCTCCTGGCTCCTTAGGTGGAGGTGAGTTGTGCTGCAGCGGTGGGACAATTGGCCCTGGCAGGCTGTCCCCCCACTCAGAATCTTGTTTCTGGACATCAATGATCTCAGAGGCCGGAGTCTCCTGCAATCCTCGTTGGGCTTTTCCTTCTGTTTCTCCTCGTTTCCACAGGGGGCTTCTGTTTGCTGGGCCTTGGCTGGAAATCCCTGCCTTAGCCCTGTGCAGCCCCGGCCTGCTGCGGGAGCTGGGCTTGTCCGTGGTTTCTGTTTCCTCATCACAGCTCCTGCTCTTTCTTCTCAGCTGGGACCTCCAGCTCCCGGATGATGACTTTTCTATCTCTTCTAGTTCCACATGGCTGAGGAGGCCTCAGAATCATGGCGGGAGGCAAAAGACACTTCTTACATGACAGTGGCAAGAGAAAAATTACCTTTTTTTTTGAGACAGAGTCTCACTGTGTTGCCACGCTGGAGTGCAGTGGCTCAATCTCAGCGGCAACCTCCACCTCCCCGGTTCAAGCGATTCTCCTGTCTCAGTCTCCCCAGTAGCTGAAACTGTAGGTGCGCACCAACACACCCAGCTAATTTTTGTATTTTTAGTAGAGACGGTGTTTCACTATGTTGGCCAGGATAGTCTTGATCTCTTGACCTTGTGATCCACCCACCTGGGCCTCCCAAAGTGCTGGAATTACAGGTGTGAGCTACCATGTCCACCCTTATCTTTTTATGTTGAGGCATTTGAAAATTATTCTCTGAGTTACTTTGCAATATATAATACATTATTACTGACAGTATCTGCCTGCTGTGCAATGGCTCTCAAAATCTATTCCTCCTGTCCATCTGAAACTTTGACCAACAAACAACTCTCCATTTTCTCTCTCCCTACCCTCCAGCCTATGGGAACACTGTTCTACTCTCTACAAGTTCAATTTTATTATTATTTTATTCTTATTCTTTTTTTTTCCCTTGCGATGGAGTCTTGCTCTGTTACCCAGGCTGGAGTGCAGTGACGTAATCTCGGTTCACTGCAAACTCTGCCTCCCAGGTTCAAGCGATTCTCCTGCCTCAGCTTCCACAGTAGATGGGACTACGGGGGGACAACACCATGCCTGGCTAATTTTTGTACTTTTACAAAAATTACAAAACTTTTGTCAATTTGTAGGCTGGTATTGAACTCCTGACCCCAGGTGATCCGCCCCCTCCCCACCACCATCAGGCTTCCCAAAGTGCTGGGATTACAGATGTGAGCCACTATGCCCACCTTATTTTTATTTATTTATTTATTATTTTTGAGACAGAGTTTCACTCTTGTTGCCCAGGCTGGAGTGCAATGGCGCAATCTTAGCTCATCGCCACTTCTAACTCCTGGGTTCAAGCAATTCTCCTGCCTCAGCCTCCTGAGTAGTTGGGATTACAGGTATGCACCACCATGCCTGGCTAATTTTGTATTTTTAATAGAGACTGGGTTTCTCCATGTTGGTCAGGCTAGTCTTGAACTCCGGCCCTCAGGTGATCCACCCACCTCAGCCTCCCAAAGTGCTGGGATTACAGGTGTGAACCACTGAGTCTGGCCATAAAATTTAAATAAAGAAAGAACATATATACTTGGGTGGGAGATGTGGGACCAGACAGAAGGAAGGAAAAGCAGGAATGCTGACAGCGTCAGGCAAGTTAATGGAGACTGGAAGTTCCAATCTCTCCTCACCTGCCTCCCAGTTCACCCCAGGGAAACTTATGTTTTTTCTTTTTTTTTTTTTGAGATGGAGTCTCCCTCTGTTTCCCAGGCTGGAGTACAGTGGCACAATCTTGGCTCACTGCAACCTCTGCCTTCCAGGTTCAAGCAATTCTCCTGCCTCAGCCTCCCGAGTAGCTGGGACTACAGGTGCGTGCCACCACGTCCAGCTAATTTTTGTATTTTTAGTAGAGACCGGGTTTCACCATGTTGGCCAAGATGGCCTCGATCTATTGACCTCATGATCTGCCTGCCTTGGCCTCCCAAAGTGCTGGGATTACAGGCATGAGCCACCGTGCCTGGCCTACCTTCTGGTTTTTCTTCACTCTAGACTGGTTGGCAGGGGTCTCTGCGGACAGCAGGAATAGCTGCTGCAATGGAGAAGTAGCAGCAGGCTGGGCTTGTGGGAGGAAATGCAGGAGGTGGTATTCCCTTCGAGGGAAGTGTGTGGCTACCAAGAACAGGTCATGGGGGAAAGGCCTGCCTGCGGGACAGGAAAGTGGTCCTTTTAGCATCTGTGGGACAGAGGACCAACTCTGTTGGGAGATGCTTCTAGAAGCGCATTTGCTGTAGAGGGATCATTGGCAGCTGAGGTCAGAGGAAGGAGAACGGTGTGCTACAACAGAGGAAAGAGAAATAATTGGACCCAGGGTGGAGGATCTTGGGGGAGTTGGAGCTAGAGACAGAATGATGCTCCTATATTAACTTGATGTGACCCCTCGTTCTGTCCTCCCCTCACCATGTTGAATTAAATTGGCATCCGTCGCAAATTGCTGGGAGTGGGGTCTGTAAGAAGACAGCAGAGGCCAGGGTCAGCACAGCCCCCAGCTCACTTTTGGATTTTGCTAACATCATATCTGTTGGAAATGGATGCATCCCTGTCTTTCTGGGAAGAATGGCTCCTTTGCGACTGTTAGCCAGCAATTATGAGAGCCCGGAGCAATGTTGCTGTTGATTAGATGCCTATTTTTGTATTCACTTTGGATCTCGGTAAGTCTGGGAGAGCAGAAGGTCTCTCTTAAGGGTTATAATAGTGACTTTGCCATTTGGCAGAGCTTGCTGTGGGGATCTCAGAAAGCTGAACTCTTGATTTTCTCCCTGAGCCTGTTCCTGTCTCATTTTCTGCCTCCCGATAAATGGCACCACCATCCACTCAGTTGCTCAAGCTAAATTCCTGTCAGTCACCATCGATTTTTTATTTTCCTTCCTTCTCATCCAGCAGGAAGTAAGGCGAACTCGGTCTCTATCCATGGTGGCCTAGGATGACCACCCATCCAGGTTTGGTCGGGGACTTTCTCATTTTAGCACTGAAGTTCCTGTGCCCCAGGAAACCCCTCAGACCCAGCAAACTGGGGTTGTTGGTCACCCTCATCTTTCACAGCCACGTGAGTCCAGTTGGCACGATTCCATCCCTTCCTGGCCAGCACCCCTGCTTCCTGCTCCACAAACATTCTCCACACAGCCCCAGAGTCAGCTGGTAACTGAATCAGAGGATAGGATCCCTCTGTCTGCTTCAGACCCTTCAATGCACTTGAACCCACAAGAGCCTCCTCACAGCCCTGTACGACCTCAGCTCTGGCTTTGCTTGGGCTTCTGTCACAGCGCTTCCTCATTCGCCACTTGAGAGCCACAGGCTTCAATGTGCCCAGGCCCTTCTTCCCTGACATGCTTTCCCTGAGTCTCCACAAGGGGCTTGCTTCTGGTCATTCAGGTCTCAGTATACAGGTCGCTATCTCAGAAAGGACCACCCAGATCTGAATTAGCCTTCTGCTTCCCGACTTAGTGAAGGCTAAAGTTGATCAGTTTCTAATCAGTAATTAAATCTAAATTGGCCTCTTTATCTCATAACTCTGTTTTAATCTCCTGATGTATGTGTCACTACTAAAACAACTTTGTGTTGGGTGTGGTGGTTCACGCCTGTAATCCTGGCACTTTGGGAGGCTGAAGGGGGTGGGTGACTTGAGATCAGGAGTTTGAGACTAGCCTGGCCAACATGGCCAAACCCCTTCTCTACTAAAAATACAAAAATTAACCGGGTGTGGTGGTGTGCCCCTATAAGGAGGAAAAGATCCCTAAATCCTTGTGGAGGATGTGAGTCCTGAAATAAAACAGATTCCCAGAGGCAAAGCCCAAATGAAGCCCATTTTTGCAGTCCTTCTATCAAGGGCCAAAACTCTGAAAGGGATAGACTCTCATCTCCTCCCAGAAGTCTGTATGGCCAGCATTGCTCCCCAGAGGACTACATTACCAGACGACACTTCTCTGTTTTTAATCAGACTTGATGTTTAAACACAGATTAGGTTTTCTGGGCTTTTTGTTTGTTTTCTTTTCCTAGGAGTTTTAAAATACCTTTTCTATCAAACCCCAAATACCTTGAACTTGATGGGATGCTTTCATGTGTCCTGTTGTTGTCCCACTTGATAGGACAGGAGCGTGTGACTGGATCTCCCTGGTCACCTGAGTCTCAGGCCTGCCGGGGCAGTAGGGTGGCAAGAGGCCAGCCAACCCCAGGGGATGACCCTCGAGGTATGTTGCCAGTCGAATTTAGAGAAAGCAGAGAAGAGAACTTGTTCACAGGGGTGAGGGAGGTGATGGGAGGGCGCCAAGCAGTCACTGGCAGAACAAACTGAGCCAAGAACTGGGAGGGGACCCAGACCCACACAGTCACAGAAGCCAAGGGTGGAAAGTGTTTCCAGAAAGAAGCGTTTAAAAAAAATGTCAGGCGGAGCCCAATGGCTCACGCCTGTAATCCCAGCACTTTAGGGGGCCAAGGCAGGCAGATCATAAGGTCAGGAGTTCAAGAACAGCCTGACCAACATGGTGAAACCCCATCTCTACTAAAAATACAAAAATTAGCTGGTCGTAATGGTAGGCACCTGTAATCCCAGCTACTCAGGAGGCTGAGCGGGAGAATTGCTTGAACTCAGGAGGTGGAGGTTGCAGTGAGCCAAGATCACACCGCTCCACCCCAGCCTGGGCAACAGAGTGAGACTCTCTCAAAAAAAAAAAAAAAAAAAAGTCAAAACTAGGTAAAACTTGATGGCTGGGCGTGGTGAGTCATGCCTGTCATCCCAGCACTTTGGGAGGCCAAGGCAGGCAGATCACTTGAGGTCAGGAGTTCAAGAGCAGCCTGGCCAACATGGTGAAACACTGTCTCTACTGAAAATACAAACATTAGCCAGGCATGGTAGTGGACACGTGTAGTCCCAGCTACTTGGGAGGCTGAGGCAGGAGCATCACTGGAACCTGGGTGGCAAAGTTTGCAGTGAGCCAATATCACACCACTGCACTTCAGCCTGGGTGATAGAACAAGACTTAGTCCCAAAAAAGAGAAAACGAACGAAGAAAACAACTATGTAAATAAAGCTTGAGATGGATGAGGGCTTATGAAAGATCAGAAATCATTAGGATTACAAGAGCTTGGTTCCTGAACTTGATCGTTAGCTGAAGCTTTTTTGACACCAGGCACAAAGGCCAGCATCATTTCAGAGAGTGGAACCTTTTCTTAAAAGGTGTTGGAATTTCTATGTCCCGGATACTATATTATAGTTTAAATGCCATTGTGTTTTTTCATATAGGCTCCATACTGTCATACCAGGTATATCAAATTTATGTCAAAGTCCCTGAATCTGCTATGCCGGGGATTAGAAAAAGAAATTGACCATTTGACTTTCCTTAAGGTCACTTCCCTGTGTCTCTTGGAGAGAGGAAGGACTCTTCACACAATAAGCTTCCTAGGCAGGACTGGGAAACAGCACCAGGTAGTAGATGGGACATAGATTTAGGACAGAGATTGCAAAGCGGCAGCCTCTTTGCAGCTCTGGATTTCTGGACTATGGCACTAATGACTGGATCATTCTTAGTTGTGGAATCAGTCCTGTGCGTTGTATTACAAGATCTTCAGCAGCACTGCTGGCCTCTGCCCACTAGATGCCAGTTACACTCCCTGCCCCTAGTTATGACAACACAAATGTCTCAAAGCTTTGCTAAACATCCCTTGTGGACAAAACTGCCCCTAGCTGAGATCACGTGCTGCAGCTATTTTAAGCAGAGAGGGTTTTGTTTTTTGTTTTGTTTGAGATGAAGTCTCTTGTCCCCCAGGCTGGAGTGCGGTGGCGCAATCTCGGCTCACTGCAACCTCCACCTCCCAGGTTCAAGCAATTCTCCTTCCTCAGCCTCCCAATAGCTGGGATTACAGGCACCTGCCACCACACCTGGCTAATTTTTGTATTTTTAGTAGAGATGGGGTTTCACCATGTTGGCCAGGCTGGTCTTGAACTCCTGACCTCAGGTGATCCCCCCACCTCGGCCTCCAAAAGTACTGGGATTACAAGTGTGAGTCACCACGCCCAGCCCAGAGAGGGGTTTAATTTCAGGACTGAGAAGGTGCTTTTAGATTCACACTAACATCATTGCGAGAGCCAGGCTGGGCTTCAGAAACACAGACCTGGCCTTTCCCTGGTTCTGCCCCCCAGCCCCAACCAGTGGGTGCTCTCCATCATTGCCTTGCCCTGTAAGGGGTCCCCCCTGACTCACTCCCATCCCCCAGCCTCCGAAGGCTTTGATTTTAGATCAGTGTCTGACAGACCTATTTGTAAATGCTTGGTTGTGCTTCTTGCTAGCTGGGCACTCTGGGGCAAATTATTCAACTTTTTTGAGCTTGGTTTTCCCATCTCTGAGATGGTGAATAATGCCTACTTGACCAGTTAACTTTTTATCTTTCCAAAATGCAGATACTAATAGTTCTAAATAGTACTAGGTAGGGCTGTTGTGATGATTACATAGAAATACACTTCAAACACCAGGCACAGTGGCTCACCCCTGCAATCCTAGCACTTTGGGAGGCTGAGGTGGGCCATCACTTGAGGTCAGGAGTTTGAGATCATCCTGGCCAACATGTTGAAACCCCATCTTTACTAAAAAAATACAAAAATTAGCCGGGTGTGGTAGGGTGTGCTGTAATCCCAGCTACTCAGGAGGCCGAGACAGGAGAATTGCTTAAACCCGGGAGGCAGTGGTTGCGTGAGCTGAGATCGCAACACTGCAACTCCAGCTGGGGCAATAGAGTGACACTCCATCTCAAGAAAGAAAGGAAGAAAGAATTACACTTCAAGTGCTTGCAGCTGTTCCTAACACAGTAGGGGCTTGACCCATATCTGCTATTTTTATTATATTCAATATTAAATCATAGCATAGGCAAAGAGTGAGTACAGTGTGGTACACTGTAGGTGAACAGTAAATGAAGCTGTCAGCAGTAGTAGTAGCAAGGCTATATTCTTAGGGGAAAAATATATATATATATATATAATTTATATATATTTATATATATATAATATATATATATATTATATATATATATTTTTAGACAGAGTCTTACTCTGTCACTATTGCCCAGACTGGAGTGCAGTGTCATGATTTCAGCTCAATGCAACCTCTGCCTCCAGGTTTGAAGCAATTCTCCTATCTCAGCCTCCTGAGTAGCTGGGACTACAGGTGCATGCCACCATGCCTGACTAATTTTTGTATTTCTAGTAGAGACAGGGTTTCACCATGTTGGCCAGACTGGTTTCTAACTCCTGACCTCGTGATCCACCTGCCTTGGTCTCCCAAAGTGCTGGGAATACAGGCGTGAGCCACTGCGCCTGGCCTAGAAAAATAATTTTTAAGGCTCAGAATCCAGCCATGGGGCCACATCTGGCCCTCCTGTAAGGTTCATCCAGGTTGCAGGCAGATATGAAATAGGTAGGTTTATAGTTGAGAAGCTAAGATATGAGCATTTTTGTTGTTTTGTTAAGATCATTTGAATCAGGAGATGTGGAATTTTTTGACAGTGCTGATTCTCAAAGTAGCTTTTTTGTTTGTTTGTTATTCCATTGAGACAGAGTCTCACTCTGTCATCGCCCAGGCTGGAGTGAGTGGTGTGATCATGGGTCACTGCAGCCTCAACCTCCCAGGCTCAAGTGACTCAAGTGATCCTCCCGCCTCAGCCACCCAAGTAGCTGGGACTACAGGTGCATCCCACTGTGCTTTGCTATTTTTTTTTTTTTCCAGAAATCAGAGTCTTACTATGTTGCCCAGGCTGGCCAGGATCTTGGCCTCAAGCGATCCTCCCACCTTGGCCTCCCAAAGTTTTAGGATTACAAACTTGAGCCACTACACCCAGTCAGTTTTTCTCCTTGCAATATGAAATGTAATGCCTTTCACTTGTCAGAACAGAAACTGAGCGTTTTCTCCATGGAAGATGAAGAAAAAAATTATCAAGCGCCTCAAGTGTTTTCAAACTCTAGACATGAATATACTATTATATCTAAAATGTTTATGTTTCGAAAAGTTGAATTTACAGCTGAGCTGGATGACCTGGCTCTTTCCTCCCTGCAGCCCTTCTTCTAATCTCCCTTGGATCTCACTTGTCCCTTGGTCTGGGAATGGGTCTGTCCTGCAGCCTGAATCACACCCTGCTCTGGCTGCTCAGTCAGCCTGAGCGTCTTTCTCCCTCCACTCACATTCCCTCTCTGCCTTGTGGCTGTCTCTTAGCGTCTCAACTTCTTTTTCCCTTCGTCTTTTATTTTCCTTGACATCATTTTTTCTTTCTATGTGTCTTTCCTTCAACGACTAAAGTACATTGATCAAATGTAAGGTTTGATCTTTAAAAAACATCGTGTTGCAAAACAAAACTTCTATCAAAGAAAACTGGGAAAAATAAGGAACATTTAAAATAATCCCTTTAATCTTATCTCCCTAAAACAATCATTCTGACAAATCTAGATACATCTTGTCTTTTTTGCATTGCTGGGCTTTTTCCCCTATTTTTTTCTTACCAAAGTCAGTGATAATAAAATACCATACACTGGATATTTTATAAAAAACAGGCCAGTCGAGGCGGCTTACGCCTGTAATCCCAGCACTTTGGGAGGCCAAGGTGAGTGGATCACCTGAGGTCAGGAGTTCAAGATCAGTCTAGCCAACATGGTGAAATCCCTTCTCAACTAAAAATACAGGCTGGGCTTGGTGGCTCACGCCTGTAATCTCAGCATTTTGAGGGGCTGAGGCGGGTAGATCAAGAGGTCAGAAGTTCAAGATCAGCCTGGCCAAGATGGTGAAACCCCATCTCTACTAAAAAAATACAAAAATTGCCGGGAGCGGTGGCTCACGCCTGTAATCCCAGCACTTTGGGAGGCTGAGGTGGGCAGATCACCTGAGGTCAGGAGTTCGAGACCAACCTGGTCAACATGGTGAAACCCCATCTTTAAAAAAAAAAAAAAGAAAGAAAAAAGAAAAAGAAAAAAAAATACAAAAATTAGCTGGGCACAGTGGCAGGCACCTGTAATCCTGAGGCACTTGAACCCTGGGTGGGGCGGGTACAGAGGTTGCAGTGAGCTGAGATTAAGCCATTGCATTCCACAAAACACACAGAGGTTTTAAGTATATTTCTGAAAATTCTAAGGCTGGGAAGCCAGAGTTTAAGGTGTGGGCATGTTTGATGCCTGACGAGGAGCTGCTTCCTGGTTCATAGAACAGCACCTTCTAGCTATGTCCTCATGTCCTCACATGGTGGAAGTGGCAGGCGTCTCTCTTGGGCATCTTTATTTATTCATTTATTTTTGAGATGGAGTCTTGCTCTATCACCCAGGCCGGAGTGGTGGCATGATACTGGCTCACTGCAACTTCGGTCTCCCAGGTTCAAATGATTCTCCTGCCTCAGCTTCCCAGGTAGCTGGGATCACAGACACGTCACCACACCTGGCTAATTTTTGTATTTTTAGTAGAGATGAGTTTCACCATATTGGCCAGGCTGGTCTCGAACTCCTGATCTCTCGGACTTCTTTTATAAGCACACTCATCCCATTCATGAGGGCAAAGCCCTCATGACCTAATCACCTCCCAAAGACCCTGGGTCCCAATACCATCAGCTTGGTGATTAGGTTTCAACAGAAATATTGGGGGAGGGGAGTCACAAACATTCAGACCATAGCACCCCATATTTCTGTTTTGAATTCAGCATTTCTTGGTTGTATTGTATCATAAACATTTTGACGTCACTACATTGTTTTCATAAATGCCATTTTTTAAAGGGACTGCAAGCAGTCTAGCTTATCTAGTGAAAGTGTCATAACTTACTCAAGTCGCTCTCCCATTCCGGACATGTACTTTGTGTCTTTCTGATCTTTATTCTTTACTCTGTAATGAATATTTTCATGCATAAGGATAAAATATTTTTTTCAATGTGGGGTGTCTGTAAATATAATTACTAAGTTGAAGAATTAAAAAGCCATGTTTCTTAATAAATGTATATTTCCAGTTATCCCTCAAAGGTTCTATTGACATGAATCACCAATATCTATTTCATTTCTCTGACTCCACTGTTAGACATTAATGTTTCAAACAAATTGTACTAGTAGGAAGAAGTGTCTATTCACAGTTTTAATAAGTACTTCAAAAATTGTTGGCATTTTTCATGATTAAATTAGTAGATCTATATCTTTTGTGGTGGATTTTCTGCTTACTCCTTTTATTTATGGAACTCTTAGTGTCTGGCTTTGTAACTTAAATGAACTCTACAAATGAACCATCTATTGTTTATTATACTGTTTGGTGGAATTATTTTTTCCTGCTGCATTTGCCTAATTTTACATAGCTATATTATCAAATCTATAGCTCTTTTGGTTTCTCTCACTCATGGTTTTTCTGTGATCTGAGTTTTTTTTTTTTTTTTTTGGAGACAGAGTCTCACTCCATCACCAGGCGCCAGGCTGGAGTGCAGTGGCGTGACCTCGGCTCACTGTAACCTCCGCCTCCTGGTGCGATCTGAGTTTTAAAGTCTATCTCCTGGAATTAATTTTTAATTTTTTCTTTTCCTTTTCTTTTTTCTTTTTTTTTTTACCCTGAATCAACATCCCCGTAATTAATTTTGATATATGATATATGTCTAAGTCAATTTTTTTTCTAATGGACAATTGGTTACTCTAGAAAATTTATTAGTAATCCTTAACTTTAAAATTGATTTGGAATGCCTTTTTAACCAAACATCAGCAGGAATCTATTTCTGGGCCATTTTATTCAATCATTCGTCTTGCTGCTCTTTGGTTATTACCACATTGTTTTGATCATTGTAGTGTTTTAGTGTGCTTTGATAACTTACAGAGCTTGTTTCATCTCATTTCCTTAGTTTCTTCTGAATTTTCTTCTCTATTCTTGTCTTCTCTATTCTTCTGAGTCAGTTTTACAGATACTTTTCTTTTTTGTTGTTTGCTTTAGTTTTTCCTTTGGAAACAGGGTCTCCCTATTTTGCCTAGGCTGGGCTCCAACTCGCCACCCTTCTACCTCAGCATCTGGTGGAGCTAGGACTATAGGTATGCTCCACCTTGACCAGCTACTCAGATGAGTTTAGAATTTTCTTGCCAATGTTGTGTCTTCTCCTTTGGTGGGGGTGCAGGGTGGGCTGGCCCAGGTTTTTTTTATCTCTAATGCCCTCATAGCACATATGCGTGTGTGTCAGACAGGCCTGCTCAGGCTGGTCACCGGAACAAGGGGTTTAACATGAGTGTGCATACAACCAAGGAACAAACTCCAAAACAGGGCCTTCCAACCAGAGAGTAGATGCGATTAAACCTGCCCTAGGGTGGGACTAGTCTGATTAAATTAAGGAGGTTGCAGGAATGGGTGGGGCTAAGTGGGACCTATTTAAGGCCCCTATCTTCCTCGTTCTGAGACTAGTGGCTTCCAGCTCTGACTGAAGCGGTCTTCATCTCTGCAGCTGTCTCCAGCTCTGCAGCGATGTCCATCTCTGACTCCAGCAGTTGTCAGCTCCGACTAACTCCAGCAGTTTCCAGCTCTTCTCAACAGGTATGAAGACCAATTCGGGGTCTGAGGGATCTGGAACCTTCACCATAGTATAACTAGTTTCTTCAAGTCCTGGGTGGGCAAAGGTGGTCTTTGGGGAGGTGGTGAAGACTGGTGTCAGACTTGTGGGGCTTGGAGTGATGAAGGAGATTGGGGTGAGCTGTCAAGGAGGTCCCCATTTTCCAGCCCGCAGGCTCTCTGTGTATTGGGAGTGGAGCAAGGGGCTAGACCCTGTGTCCAGTGGAATGAGAGTGTGCTCAGCTGTCAATGAGCTCTCCGGGGAGCCTGTTGGAGAGCTTGGGTCTCATTTAGGAGATGATGTCCACAGATCCTTGCTTAGGCTATGAGAGGTTGGTCAAGTTGTGAATCTGGTTTGATTGCTGAGTGGACCAGAAACTTGGGCAAAATATAAACTCCCGAGCCTGACTCCTCAACTGCAAAATAGAGATAAAATTATCAGATAATCTAGGGTTGTTGTGAGAGTTTAGCAATTGAGTATTCAGGCTTTTGATGTTTACTGGAGACAGGGTCTCACTCTGTTGCTCAGACTGGGGTGCAGCGTTGTGCTCATAGCTCATTACAGCCTTGGTCTCCTCTTGCTCAAGCAATCCTCCCACCTCAGCCTCCCAAGTAGCTAGGACCTCAGGTGTGTACTTCCCTGACTAGCTGATTTTTGAACTTTTTGTAGAGACAAGATATGTTGCTCAGTCTGGTCTTGAGCTCCTGGCCTCATGTAGCCCTCCCACCTCTTCTACCCAAATTTGTGAGACTGCACATTTAGAAATCAAAGTTAAGAGATGAAAGTTTAGGCTGCACACGGTGGCTCATGCCTGTAATCCCAGCACTTTGGGAGGCCAAGGCAGGTGGATCACGAGATCAGGAGTTCAAGAACAGCCTGGCCAAGATGGTAAAACCCCATATCTACTAAAAATACAAAAAAAATTAGCTGAGTATGGTGGCAGGAACCTGTAATCCCAGCTACTTGGGAAGCTTGAACCCAGGAGGTGGAGGTCGCAGTGAGCTGAGATCGAACCACTGCACTTCAGCCTGGGGGACAGAGTGAGATTCCATCTCAAAAAAAAAAAAAGATGATGTTTAGAGGTGAAAATTGATAAGTTTTGACATCCTGGTTTCACCATCTGATAAGGTAATCTGCAAAATGTGGATAATGGAATCAAGGGTGGTTGTGAAGATTAAAAAAGGCAAACCTAAATCCTGTCATGTTACTCCATTCTTGGCAAATATGGTAATCCAGAGGTCGAGGGATATTCCATCTTTCAAGTGGGCATTTTTTGTTTTTTATTTTGTATGAGCTTGAGAGTTGGGTTTTATGCATGGAAAGAATTATTCAGAAATAATTTATACTTTAAACCTCATTTATACTTTTAATATATTTAATTTTTATAAATTACTGCAATTGTCTAATATAACAAAACTTCCAATCTAGCCAAATAATTTTTATAAGTCTAACAAACCTAAAAATGATGGATCTGAAGTTTCTTATCGGGGTTTCAAGACAGTCTACAAACTTTATTAGATTTCAACTTAATCAGCGTTCCAATGCAGAAAAAAATTCAACTTTAGTTCCCAAGTCTAAATCAGTTATTAAATTACCCATTTTAAATAAAAATCATTGGGTTAGGCCAGGAGTGTCGTCTCACGCCTGTCATCCCAGTGTTTTGGGAGGCTGAGAGGGGCAGATCACTTGAGCTCAGGAGTTCACGAGCAGCCTAGGCAACATGGCGAAACCATGTCTCTATAAAAATTTAAAAAATTTAGCTGGGCATGGTAGCATGTGCCTGCAGTCCAGTTACTGGGGAGGCTAAGGTGGGAGGATTGCTTGAGCCTGGGAGCCAGAGGTTGCAATGAGCCAAGATCTTAGCACTGCACTTCAGCCTGGGTGATAGAGCCTGACCTCACCTCAAAAAACCAAAATCTAGCCGGGCATGGTGGCTCATGCCTTTAATCTCAGCATTTTGGGAGGCCGAGGTGGGTGGATCACGAGGTCAAGAGATCGAGACCATCCTGGCCAACATGGTGAAACCCCATCTCTACTAAAAAGACAAAAAAATTAGCCAGGTGTGGTGGCACGCGCCTGTGGTCCCAGCTACTGGGGAGGCTGAGGCAGAAGAATTGCCTGAACCCAGGAGATGGAGGTTGCAGTGAGCCGAGATCGCACCACTGCACTCCAGCCTGGCAACAGAACATGACTACGTCTCAAAAACAAACAAACAAACAAACAAAAAAACACACAAAAAATGATTCAAGACAGCCCGGGGAGAGAGAGGGGTGAACGTGATTCACCATTTCTCTGGCCATCATTCTCATCAGGATTGGGAAGCATTTACAAGCTGGGAGGTTGATGGCTTCAAAGAACGTTTGGTGACACAGAAAAGTGCTCACAATAGAATGTAGGGGACAATAGGGAAACGAAGTTTTTGCATGGAGTGATAGCAATTCCATCAACATCTCTATTGGCCAGCTCATTTCCATGCCAGTGGTGCCCAAATAACCTCTGTTCACCTGGTTATTTGGTCCCCCTGCCATGTGTTAGTTATTTTTCCACTCAGATTCTTCCAGCCTGCAGACAGCAACATGAGAATAGGCAGCCATATTGAATCTGGAGGCAAAAAGTTGACTTGGCTTCAAGTACATAAATCTTAATAAATGCCAGCTTTGGTTCCAAGTGGAAAATTCATGCTAATGTACTACCTGGATGGGGTGGGATGGGTAAGCCATGTCACTTCTGATGGAAATTTCTCCAGACCTGCCCTTCTCTACACTTAGCCCAACTAGTCAAAGGCTCCTTGAGAGGGGAGATTGCCGACTCTTACCATTCCATGACTTTTTGAAGTCTGGGCTCCCCACCAGCTGGAAGCCTGTTGGAAGATTCTGGTTGTCAGCACAGAGCTGTTTTGGGTTAGGTTTTTGTTTTGCAGGTGAATGTAAATGCTTTAGGGCGGGGCATGCCCTTTACACTTTGCCTCAAGCCGCACGTTTCCCTATCAATCACCATCTGGCCATTCCATACATTGTCCTGCTTGCAGTAAAGGCATTGAGTTTCTTTTCGTCTTTGTTTTTAGACGGAGTTTCGGAGTTTCGTAATTGTTGCCCAGGCAACAATTAGAGCGTCCTGGATCTGTCATTTACCCATATCCACTCTAACATGCAAGGTCACCAAAAAGGGCAAATGTGGCTCCAAACAGAATGAAACCAGACCCGTGATGTCAGCCTGGTGTAAGCTGAACTCTCTGAAACTACAAAGTACTCCACCCTCACTAGCTCAGTTTTCTGTAGGAATTAGGAGATTCCCTGACTCTGAAGAAAAACGTAAGAACTGGAAGGACACACAGCAGAACATCAATTGTGGCTATTCCCCCTCTTTTTTGGAAATTGCAGTTTCCTCAATGACTACAGATTCCTTTAAAAGATTTCCTATAGAAATCTTCAATAAGCTTTTCTCTCTCAAATAAAAGGGTGGGATCAGATTTTCGCAGGAATCCCAGAATCCCACAGCTTTCTCCTGGATGTGCACCACCCAGCCTGCGCTCCCCATCTTTGTAGGTTATCCCAGGGCAGGAGATGGAGAGGAAGAAAGGCCTTGGTAGCCAGGAGGGACAATCAGCTTAAGCAATTCTGCTTTTGTTTCATCTGTTTGCATTGAAGAAAAATCACCAAGCTAGATGGTTTCTATGGCTTACTCCACTTCAGTAGTCTGCGCTTCTGTGTTACCTATAAATAGTTGATGGTGGCAGCACCGACACTTTTATCTGAGCAAAGGTGTTGGCAGAATTCTACACAGGATGGTACCTTACATGCCTGGAAGAGAAGAGAGTGTTTTGATAGGTTCGTGGTGAGAAGGGGTCAGTGAGTACCACTGATCTGGATCAAAAGGGGTCACTCAGGAAGCTTCTGGGAAAAACTGACATTTGACCAGACTTTACTGTAAGAGAAGAGACTGTGACTTGTGCAGTGACCCAAATTGGGAAGGCTCCCTTTCAGAAATAGGATGAGAGTAGGTTGTGTCTGCCCACTTTCACGTTCCTATGAGTCACACTCAAGGATCCCAGATCCTGCAGGTCAGAAAGAATGAAGGAAGTTAGCTGTAGCGGTTAAAAATGGCAAGCCTCCTCTGGCCTTTCCCAGGGGTTGTAAAGCCTGTAGCATGGTAGAAAAAGATGTCAATTGTATTGAGTTCCTTTAAGGTCAAAGAACCTGCATTGTTCCAGTTACCCAGTGCTGTTCCTGGCATGCAATCCTCAGGACACCTGCTGAGCATCAACATGGACACATCAGAGATGAGCAGCCCCTCCCGACCCTCCTGTGATGGGATAGAGCCGGAAGGGTTTGGGGTGGGAATGCGATGCCCACAATCGGTTGGGCTCTGCTAGTGATCTCAGAACTTCCTGAGATTAAGGAGGTTTTGTTAAAGGAAGGAATTAGCACAAAGACAGGCCACGGTATTTGTGGTTTCAGAGCGAGCATCCTCTGTACCATTCATTCATCCCGCAAATGTCAGCTGAGCTCTGTTCCTCGTCAGACTTGCTTTCAGGTTTGGGGGATGCCGCAGTGAGTAAGAGATAAGCATCCTACCCTCATGCAGCCTATCTTCTGCTGTAAACAAAAAACCTGAGGCCCAGGCAGAGGTAATAAGCTGGCAAGCCAGCAGCTAGTGGGCTGCATTTGCCTTGACGTGGATTTTTGGCTCTACAGTTGCTTTAAACACACACACACACACACACACACACACTTAAATTCTGAATATTTTTAAATTTATTTTTAGATTGTTTATTTATTTATTTTGAGACTGGGTTATGAGACTGGCTAATTTTTGTATTTTTGGTAGAGATGGGGATCTCACCATGTTGGCCAGGCTGGTCTCAAACTCCTGGCCACAAGTGAACCGCCTGCCTCAGGCCTCCCAAAGTGCTGGGATTACAGGTGTGAGCTGCTGTGCCCAGCCAAAATTCTAAAATTTTACCCAAAAGTCTTAATTTCTGGCTTCTGAAATGTGAGAAAAGTAGCACTTGCCCCAATTCCCTGCAGCAACAGGCGAAGCTGAGGGGTAGCTGCTCCTTTTAGGGGAAAATCAGTGGGTCAGTTCACTACTCTGAGACCATTTTTGTCCCACCTGGCCTTTTTCTGTTTTCTCTTCTGAGACAGGGTCTCTGTCACCCAGGCTAGAGAGCAGTGTCAGTCATCTCACCCAGGAGAGCAGTGGCTAGATCTCGACCTCCTGGGCTCAAAAGATCCTCTTGCCTTCACCCCTTGAGCAGCTGGGCATCTGCCTACCATGGCCAGCTAATCAAAAAAAAATTTTTTTTGTGGAGACGGAGATCTTTCTATGTAGCCCAGGCTAGTCTCAAACTCCTGCACTCAAAGGATCATTATGTCCCAGCCTCCCAGAGTGCTGGAATCATAGGCATGAGCCACCACACCAGGCCAATAGCAGGAGATTTTAAGGGAACATTTATAACTTTAAAAAACTGATCTCTCGGCCGGGCGCAGGGGCTCATGCCTGTAATCCCAATACTTTGGGAGGCCGACGCGGGTAGATGACAAGGTCAGGAGTTTGAGACCAGCCCGCCTAAAATAGTGAAACCCCATCTCTACTAAAAATACAAAAATTAGTTGGGTGTGGTGGTGCATGCCTGTAATCCCAGCTACTCGGGAGGCTGAGGCAGGAGATTCACTTGAACCCAGGAGGCAGAAGTTGCAGTGAACCAAGATTACGCCACTGCACTACAGCCTGGATGACAGAGCAAGACTCCAACTCAAACAAACAAACAAACAAACAGACCAACAAACAAAAATCCTGATCTCTGCCTGGCTCATGCCTGTAATCCCAGCACTTTGGGAGGCGGACGAGGGCTGAGGCAGGAGAATCGCTTGAACCTGGGCGGTGGAGGTGGCGGTGAGCTGAGATCGTGCCATTGCACTCCAGCCTGGGCAACAGAGTGAGACTCCATCTCAAAACAAAACAAAAAGCTGATTTCATGGAGGCAAGATTCAAAGGTCAACTGAAGTTTGAGATTCTGAGGCCCTGATTCATTAAACCGATAGTTATATGCTGGACTTAGGACGAGTTGAATCCGTGCATACAGTGTGGTCGGAAGGGTCTGTGAGCCTGAGACGCTAGGGCTTGAGATCCCGGCAGTGCTTCTAGTCATAACAGACGCATACAGGAAATCAAAGAAATATTTACCTACTATGTACAAGGCCTGTGATAATGCTTTGTATTTACTGACTTACCAAGTAAACTAGACAAACTTTATTATCAGGAACTGTTAGTTATATTTAATAACTCAGGCAAAATATTCACATACTCTTACTAGTACCAATAATCACTACCAGGTGACCTTTTAGGTTGTCTTTGACATACAGAAATGGAGAGCGTCCTGGAGTTTCACCTAATAAGTAGCACTTACCTCTCCTCTGCCTCAATCTTACTTCCCCTACGTTTCTCTTTGCCTCTTTCTCACTTAGTTTCAAATCAATTACACTTCGTCGATTTGTAAGCTGCCTTAAATCCTTCTAGGAGCGGAATACAAATGGAAAAATACAGTCTCCCGTATCCCACGACCAAAGAGAACCGCTATGAACGTTTTTGTGTGTTGCTTTCCGGTATTTTTCTCTGCATATTTATGTACATATTTAAGCCAGGTTGAAGACAGCCTGTAATTATGTCAGGCCTGTGTTCTATTCCTTTAGCATTTCTCCATTTAAACCTGACTCTTTGAAGTCTGATGCTGTCTCATGACTATGTAACACATTATTTGACTTTTCTGGAATTCTGGCTGCATCTAAGGAGATAGGTTCCCTTCACTGAGCCTGACTGAACAATTCTGAGATTATCAACACTGCCATAGGGCCCTGAAGAAGCGTCTAATGAATGCAAGAGTTCAAAGCGGTTTTGTTCAGGTGTTATTTTTGGAGACACTTTCTCAGGCTTTTATGATGCAATCCACTTTGCGCTTCTTTCTTGCAGCAGCTGCGGCCAGGAAAGAAGCACTAAGTGGGCTTGCTCACCGGTCCCCAGGGGTGGGCGCCAGGGCAGGAAGGCCCAGAACACAGCTGCCTCCTCTCCGGGCCCTGCCTGGACAGCTGAGAGTCAAGCAGACGGTTATTCGCCATTCCTACCTCTTTTCTGCCTTCAGTAACTGGCAGCTCCATCCTGCCGGGGACTTTGGAATGAGCTAGGACTTTCCCATCAGCCTGAACTCCTGGGTTTTCCCAGGCCTGGTGACTCAGAAGGGAAGGCACCATGCTTTGGAAGAGAAAGGAGAACGTGGACTCTTGGATGCCTTTGTCCCACCACACAACCACCTCCCAGGAAGGCTGTGATCCACTCAGTCCTGTGGAATCTCTCTGCCATTTCATTGTAAAGAAAGTCAGCCCCAGTGAAGAGCAAAAAGAAGTACCAGATGGCCCTGGGGACAAGCCATATGCTGGTAGAAAGGGCACCGGGACAGGATCCAGACAGCTGAGAGGATGTCTAGCATCAGGATGAAAATCTGCAGTTCACACAGCTGCTTTGTTTGGCCTACTCGGTATTTTTTTAATGGTAAATTTCATGTAAAAACTTGTATATCTGGCTTCTCCAGAAAAGTTAAGGTCTGACAGCATCTGACCATATTTTCTCATGTGATATCTGAAGCTGGGGGAGCAGCCAGCCCTGGATGGAGTGTTTCTTCTCCAGATTAACACAGAGCCCACCAATTTGTTAAATCTCACCTCATAGGACAATAGGCACAAAAATATACTGAAGTGAGTTGAAAAAAGGTATACATTTTTGATGAAAATATTTTATTTATTTTGAGACAGATTCTTATTGTGTCACCCAGGCTGGATTGCAGTTAGCTCTCACTGCAACTTCTGCCTCCTGGATTCAAGTGATTCTCATGACTCAGCCTCCCGAGCAGCTGGGATTTTTTGTATTCTTAATAGAGACAGGGTTTTGCCATGTTGGTAGACTGGTCTCCAGCTCTTGGCTTCAGGTGACCTGCCCGCCTCAGCCTCCCAAAGTGCTGGGATTACAGGCGTGACCCATTGCACCCAGGCTCTATGTTTGAAGTACTAAATGGTGATAGTATTTTGTATCTCAGATGGAAAAACAATAGGAAAATGTTCTTCAGCAAATTGTAGCCCCCTAAAGGGAAAGATAAACAGACATACCATCTACCTTTCCTTCATGCTCTGTAAAACAGGTTATATAAATTACAATCCCAAGCTAGAATCAGACACCATCCCTAGATCTACTACCAAGATCTATACACATTAATAGAACAATATTCTGGATTGAACCTGCTTTGCTTTTGTAATTGGAACATAAACAGGATACCCTTTTCTCTTTCCAAGTTTTTGGAATTTCGGTCTCCCTCCTACATTCACCCCTCGTTGAAAGTGATGGAAAAGCAATTACGTCTGTGTCCCACAGGAAAGCCCACAGTCAGGAGGGGAGTCTCATTAAGGTGAATGTCCCATTAAGACCTGCTCCTGTGAACCCGCAAGCACAGGGCAGAGCAGGACTTGAACTAAGAGCCTGGCTTTGCCGAATCCAGGTCAGGTTCACCGAGAGCAGTGCGTGAGCACCCTTCCTCCTCTGCACCCTGGCAATAGAGCCCTTTCTCATTGCAGACCCAAGTAGTGTCTGCAGTCTGCCTTGCCAGGTCTGGAGGCAGAGCTGAGCTTGGTGAACAGGTGCCAGGGGATTTGGGTCACCAGTGGACTCTGCTTTAGAAGCCGCTTTTTGCAAAGGCACTGGTTGGTCATTGTCTGAGGGTTGGCTTTGAAGTCCAACACCCACTAGCACAACCATCATCCCTCTATAACAGCAACCCAAGCCGATTTGATTTCTTCCATGAAGGTTCCAGATGAGTCTAATCAAGGTGGGTTCCCACTCATCTTCTCCCAACACCAGAGGTTCCCTGTGAAAACTTTGATTGTTAACACGCACTGAATACTATTTATGTGCCTAGTACTGTTCTACATGCTTTACATATTTTAGCTCGTTTTACTCTAACAGGGACCATTATTCCCAATTTGCACATGAGCAAATGGAGCCAGGAAAAGCAAGAGGCAGATAGGGAACCGATTTTCCGGAGTTTGGCCCCAGAGTCAGCGTGCATAGCCACAGCCAACACCAGCCCCAGAGCTCCAGGCGCTGTGCTTCCTGGAAGTCGTGCTCCGTCCCCGTGCACAGTGGAGAGAACTCTTGTTGGCTTGAAGCCAGCTAGTTCCAATAGGGTGCTTCCGCTGTTGTGAGGAGCTGGGCAACTAGTGAGCTCGCTAAGCCTCACTTTGCTCCACTATAAAACCAGGAGAGCGTAGCAGAGGAGAGGGTGTGGGTTTCAGACTAAGACGCAGGTTTTCTTCCTGCTCAGCAAATCCTGGGTCATTGTGCCATGTCCCCTAACCCCTTAAACCTCAGCCCCAGGGAGCCACTCTTAGCTCCAGGGAAGGCTTTCCTGTCGCAATGGAGACAATGCCTGCCCAGCTGTGCCAGGGACATAACTGTGGCAGCTGCTGTGCTAAGCATGGGGGTGGCCTCTCCCTGGGACAGATCCTATCTCACAGCAGTCTGGAGAACGAGGGGACACGGGCAGAGCAGGATGTGAAGCAGGCTGTGGTTTCCCGAACCCGCAGCAGGCTTAGGAGGGAGTAGTCCCTTGCCTCAGCCTGAAGGGCCCAGCCTCTCCCGCTGCGGACCTAGAGAGCCCAGACCCCAGGGCAGAAAGCGCCCCCAGGCTGATAAAGCTCAGCAATCCAGGCTTTGTTTCGAGGGCTTTCTCCCTGACTTTCCAACTGGCTTTTTATCTGTGTCTTCCTGCCTCTTGAGGTGAAGGCCGGGCCGGGGAGCCCCGCTACCCACAACGTGCGGGAATCTTGTGCGGACCCAGTCGGGGCGGGAGGGCGCGCGCCTGCCAGGCTATGGCGCGCGGGGCGCCGACGGGGCGCAGGGCGGTTCGGGGCCGTTCGGGCGGCGGGGCCGTCGGACCTTTTCTCCCCGCAGCCTGGCAGGCCGCCTGTCTTCTCCGCGCAGCGGGCGAAGTCGCGATGGGCTCGTTAAGGCGGCAGGTAGGCAGTGCCCCGGCGGCGGCGGCAGGCGGTCCTGGAATGTGGAAGGGGCGTGATGACAGCGGCCGCCGGCCTCTTTGCGCAACGCCGTCTCCATATAAACCCGGGGCGCCGCGCTGCACCTGGCCGCCGCCTCCAGCCCGGCACCTGCGGAGGGAGCGCTGGTGAGTACCGCCGCCGGGGCGCCTCCTCGCTCTTTCAAGGACTTTGATTCTCTTAGTTCTTGTAAATAACCCTCGATGCTGACCGCAAGGCACTTGGCAGGCTTTGGGCCGCAGAAGTGAAAAAACAAAACAAAACAAAACAAAAAAGCTTTCCACAATGTTCAAGTTGTTTTCTTCTGTTTTTTTTGGAAACGGAGTCTTGCTCAGTTCCCCAGGCTGGAGTGCAGTGGCACGATCTCGGCTCACTGCATCCTCCGTCTCCCGGGTTCAAGCGATTCTCCTGCCTCAGCCTCCCGAGTAGCTGGGACTACAGGTGCCCGCCACCAGGCTGGCTAATTTTTTGTGTTTTAGTAGAGACTGGGTTTCACCATGTTGCCCAGGCTGGCCTTGAACGCCTGAGCTCAGGCAATCCCCCCGCCTCGGCCTCCCAAAGTGCTGGGATCACAGGCGTGAGTCACCGAGCCCGAACTGTTTTCTTCTTAATGTTACGGTTATTGCTTTTATTACAGCTCTTACTGCTACACTGTTACTATTGGCAGTGTTATTAATCAGCCACACTTGCAGATTCTAAAATGATAGCTGTTTTGAGAGTCATGGTTTGGAAGAGGAAAGGCCCAGCTGATAGAAGACTCCACCTAGGGATCAGGGTGACTGGGCTCTTTGTGGCGGGGTCACCAACTAGCCATGTGACTTAACGCCAGTCTCCGTGAGCCCCTGGGTTGCAGCCTTCCACCCTTTATAAGAAGGAGAATGAGACATCTCAGGGCCATGACAATTCTAGGTTTATGGTGGCTGCCTGGTGATGGGACACTCCCCGCCTCACAAGTGTGACTTCCACGTGCTGCAGTACTTCTTTGCTGTTATTTAAGGTGGCTAGGAGACAGTCTTAGTTTGTTTCTATTAGGGCCCGTGGTGATCAGCAAAGGGTCTGTCATTTAGCTGTCTTGGGGAGCAAAGCTCGAAATTTCTGTTTTCCAAGCCAGAGACAGGTGAGCAGGCTAGAGAGATGACTTACAAGGAGATGTGCACTTGAGTGGTTGGGTTCCGGGAATGCGCATCCTCAGGCCAGAAAGTGGGGGCTGCATGGCATGGAGTTAGTTCAGGCTCCCTGGAGCGGCACCTGCCACCGGTGGCTCGCACGGAGCTGAAGAGGGTTGGAATCTTGTTTCCTTTGAGAAGGTCCCTTTCTCAAACATGTTGATTTCATGGAAGCAGCTTGTGGATTTCATCACTCTGAGTCCCCTTTTCCTGTTGAGGTGCACCGGGGGCTTCTGTGTTAGCCCTGATGGCTCTGGGCCTTGTCGTTCTTTCCTTTTTCCTGCTTCCCTTGTGTGCTGGCAGTTCTTTAACGTGTCCCGGGTTGGGTATTCTTGTAAAACTGTGTCTGTAGGAGTGGCCGTTGTTTCAGATTGTTTAAAAAAAAAAAAAAAAAAATTACAAAGACTGCATCTTTTGTCCCATGCCAGCTGATCGTGATCTTCTCTGCTTTTGTAATTTCGGGAATGGGTGATGAGAAGGGCCTGCTTTGTAAAAGGTTTGGATGCTAAACAAATTGCCCCATCCAAAACTCCTCCCAGATTGCTCAGCCATCTCACTGCAACAGTCCCCTGTGGTACCAGGATAGCCTCTGATTGTTGCCGTTAGACACAAAGCAGACATAAAAATAGCCCAAATTCAATGAAATGAGGAAACAGCCTCTCAGAAATTGAGTGCTTTGGAATAAACTGGGCTTTAATAACCAGTTTCAGGCATCTTCCACCCCTCTATCCTTACCCACACCCCCACTTCCATTCTAGGGACAGCGAGGAACAATCAGGACATCCCAGGGAATTTATTCATCTCAGTGAATTCTAAAAATGCAAAGGTACAAAAAGAGTGCTGTAAAGATTGGAGTATGTTTAAGATGTTTATGTTTACAAATTTAACTGCTTTAAACCCCCTAATACAATGCAGCATAATTGATATAGTTACGAGTTAATTACAGAATTTATTTGACGATACCATAAATACAAATTGAAAGTACATGGTGAGGGTGTGGTTTGGTAATATGGTCCAAGTTTAAAATGATAGAATAAATGTCTTTACAATTTTATTAGTGTGCCACATCAAAAATGTGAACTGAAGTTATCTGTCAATGTGAGGCCCAGGGCAGTTGCTTCCCAGGCTCGTGTCATCGCTACTGCCACTATGTCCTTGAAGGGATTATTTTTAGCAGTAATGCTTTTGTAGAAACAGGGTCTTGCTATGTTGTCTAAGCTGGTCTGAAACTCATAGGCTCAAGGGACTCTCCCACGTTGGCCTCCCGAAGTGCTGGGATTCCAGGTGTGAGTCACCACCCTTAGCCTATAGGGGTGATTATTTTTCCTTGTGATGGCTGTAAGGGAAGCTGAGGAAAAGGAGACATCACCCTCTTGGGAATTTTTGAAGCTTGGAGTCATTCTTTCAAAGTACAAGCAATTTTCTAGTCTGGCTAACATGGTGAAACCCCATCTCTACTAAAAATACAAAAACATTAGCCAGGCGTGGTGGCAAGCACCTATAATCCCAGCTACTCAGGAGGCTGAGGCAGGAGAGTCGCCTGAACCCGAAAGGCAGAGGTTGCAGTGGGCCAAGATCTTGCCACTGCACTCCAGCCTGGGCGACACAGCAAGACTCCATCTCAAAAAAGAAAAAAAAAAAAAAATATAAGGAAGTTTTCTTGGGCATCCTGAGAACACTGGCCTGCATGAGATTAAATTATTTCTGCAGTGCTATGGTGCCTATGTGATTTGAAGAAATCAGTTTCTTTGTGGCTCAGTTTTTTCCTCTGTAGAATGAGGATAATGTTCATTCTGAAGGAGACTCTTAAGTTTGCATCAATACATGAAATGCTGGGAGTTAATTTGTGCACCAATTTGCAAGTACCGGGCACAAAGTGCCTCAGAAACACTGCTGGCTACTGTGTGCCCAGCACTCTCCTATGTGCTGGGGATATGATGGCCATACTCTACCCCCTGTGCTTGTGAAGGCCACCGTCTGCTGGGAGGCTGTGTGTCTGTGTCCTGGTTCCTCCCAGGACCCCTGCCCTGGGTTTCCTTCTCTCCCTGTTTCTTCAGATGTCCTTGACTGCGGCTCTGAGCACAAGGGGCCCCAGAACAGGTCTTGGCTGAAGAAGCCCAAACAATGTGATCGTAGGGCTTGGGTGACTGCCAGGTGCCCTACATTCTCCTGCTTCCCAGTCAAGGAAGTTCCTCTCCTGGGTCTTCCAGAAAGAATAAGAGCTCTTTCTGGCAGTGGATGCCCATGCGGTGCTGGAAGTGGAGCCAAGAGGGTGAGGTACACAGGTAGCTCGGTTACAGAGGCCAGTGTGGGCCTCGGGGGAGCAGGTGTGTGGGCACTGGGGGTCTCCTACTGTCCTTCTGGGGCTACAGTAAAAAGCTTCCAACTGATGACTTCTCCCTTTCTCTGCTGCTGCTGGTGGGTGGCAAGAACGTGCTGGAGTGAGGCCTTGGGAAAGCTGGGAGAGGACAAGGCAGTGGTTAAGCCAGGCTATGGGGGTGGGAGAAACGCTTTAGAGGGGCTCAGAGCTCTAGGTACATTCTCTGTCTAATACTGAGTATTTAAATACCATTTAATACCGTCCCCGCCCCAGCCATTACAGTGTTCTTGGGCAGGCATTTCCAGCATCTGAATGACCACGTGGGAGTAATCTGTAGACACGGTGATGTAGCCAGCTATCCGAAAACACTCAGAGCCCCCAGTGTACTTGGACCTAAGGCCCCTGGGTGCCCTGGTGCTTTGATGGGGGCTGGAAGATTCCTCCTCCCTTTGCCCCTGGCTGGGAGATCTATGGAAAAGCTTCTGGCTTTGGAGCCAGCAGTCTCAGGTTCAGACCCTGACTCTGGCCCCAGGTAGCTGGGGGCAAGCTTCTTTGATTCTCCACGCCTCAGTTTGTTTGTCTGTACAGTGAGAAGAAAAATTCCTTCGTTAGATTTAATGGGTTCACAAACCGCACAGGACACTCCCCTGCCTCAAAACAAACATTAGCATCTTTTCCTCACAGGCTTTGGGTTCATTTGTTCAAATATTGACTGATATCCACGACCATGCTGAGCATTGGAGATGAAGAGCTTATGGTCTGGGATAGGCAGTGGAGGTGAGAGTGTTTATTATTCATGACACAGTTTATTTCCTCATTGTGTCGTGAGCCATAAACAAGAAAGTTCTGCGTGTTTACTCTGCCAGGCACCGAGCTGTAGCCTCACCTACATGTATTAACCAATTAGTCCTCATCACAGCTCAGTAAGTGAGATGTTATATTGTCCCCATTTTTGAAAGAATGAAACTGAAGCACGAATTGGCTCAGGGCTGCATATAGTGAGGGGCAGGCTTCTGCAGAGCCAGCCCTCACCCACTGTGGATTCTCTCCCTCCAGGTGTCACTGAGCCATCTTACCTTTGTGGGCTGAGGGGTTGAGCTGTATCTTTTAAAAGAATTTGGAAAATTTTAGAAATTTAAAAAATCACCCACTGTCTCACCACCTACTTTAACCCCAGAGAACATTTCTGAATCTTGTCTGGCTTGTTGAGATAATGCTGTGAAGGGAACAGAGAAGTGTTTTATAGTCACAGTTTACCTAAAGCGTTTTCCTGTGGTTTTACTGATTCAGTATAACCTTTTTAACGGCATGCTCTTACAATGCGTGGACGTACCATAGCAGAGTAAGTTCTCTTCTTTTTTATGTTTATTTTTCGACACTGTAAATGACAGAGCAGCAAATATCTTTTTGGCCTGCATCACATTCCTTCTGTCATAGATATGCCTGGCAGAGCTCAAGATCTCAAAGATGAAGTGATGAACGAGACAAAGTCCCCTTTTTGGTTGGGTTTGCAGTCTGGTAGGCGGGAAGTAGGCTGAAGAGGAAAGGAATCAGGTGGACTCTGGTTCTAGGAAGCCCTCTTGGAAGAGGTGATCAGAGTAAGTCAGGTATTTCTGATTTTCTGAGAGCAGAAATTCCTAGCTTCCTGATTTCTAGAAGTGAAATGATGGGGTCAAAGATGTACGATGAATGTAAGGGACTTCGGCCGTTTTGCCAACTCTTCCAGAGCTGCTAGCAGTGTTCAACTCATAACATCTTCTCCAGCATAGTGTAACAAACTTAATTTCTTTTCTTTTTCTTTTCCTTTGAGAGTTGTCACTGTTTTAGTTTGAATATATTGGATTTTTTTTTTTTTTTTTGAAATGGAGTTTCACTTTTTCCCTGGGCTAGAGGGTAATGGTGTGATCTCGGCTCACTGCAACCTCCGCCTCCCAGATTCAAGTGATTCTACTGCCTCAGCCTCCTGAGTAGCTGGGATTACAGGCACCTGCCACCACACCTGGCTAATTTTGTATTTTTAGTAGAGATGGGGTTTCACCATGTTGTACAGGCTGGTCTCAAACTCCTGACCTCAGATGATCTGCCCGCCTCGGCCTCCCAGAGTGCTGGATTACAGGCGTGAGCCACTGTGCCCAGGCTGGATTGCTTCTTCTTTTTTTTTTTTTTTTTGCTTCTTTTTAAATAGACTTTTTAGCCATTTGTTCCTTTCCTGTGAATTGCTTGTGTCCAGTCCTTTGGACTGCTTTGTCTAATGGACAGGGACTAATTTTCTCATGTCAAAGAACAAGGACTGCAAGGACTGGAATGTGAGGTGTGTCAAGTCCCATGTAACTGAGAAAGGCATTGTGGAGAAAATGAATTGTAAGAAGGTCCTTTTTGAAGGCTGAAAAGAATGTAGTTCTAACAAAGGATGATTAATCCAGGCAGCATAACATAGTAATAATTGCTGCTATTTATTGGATGCTTCCTCAATGCCAGTCACTTTCTAGACTTTTTCTTTTTTTTTGAGATGGAGTTTCACTCTTATTGCCTAGGCTGGAGTGCAATGGCACAATCTCAGCTCACTGTAACCTCCACCTCCCGGGTTCAAGCAATTCTCCCACCTCAGCCTCCCGAGTAGCTGGGACTACAGGCGTGCACGACCACACCAGGCTAATTTTTGTATTTTTAGTGGAGATGGGGTTTCAACATGTTGGCCAGGCTGATCTCAAACTTCTGACCTCAGGTGATCCACCCACCTCAGCCTCCCAAAGTGCTGGGATTCCAGGCCTGAGCCACCGTGCCCAGCACATCCTGCTTTTGACTAATGGAGAGAGTCAAGGCAAAAACAAGTTTAAGAGATTAAAGGTGGTACATGCAGCTAATCCAACACTGAGAGGTTGTTTGCTTTAGTGACTGCCTGGTAAGCATTTGAGGGGGAACCACAGAGAAGTGAAATATGGCATAAATATGAAATCCTTCCTTTCCCTTTACTGCTGCCTCCCTTTGGACTCCCCAGCCAGTAGAAGCTTTGTAACCAATGATTCTTCCTCTTATAGCAACTGGGTGTGCCTCCTTTCCACCGCTGCTGCTCTAAGCTGTTCTCTCATCCACAGATCATGGCTCCCTGGCCTGAATTGGGAAATGCCCAGCCCAACCCCAATCAGTACCTTGAAGGGGCCGAAAGTCAGCAGCCCATCGCCCCAGATAAAAGGAAAGAGACCGACAAAAGTAAGTGTTACTTGCTTGTCCTCAGAACAGCCTCTCTCGTGAGGAGCCCGCGAGACTCAGGTCTGATTCCTCACCACTCCTTTTGCTTGTTTCATCAGGTAACACTGGGGCACCTGTAACCAAGGTTGAACTTCTGCCAACCCACTCCACGGCGACACTGTTAGAGGAGGCCACTGAGGTGGACGACCCCTGGAACCTACCTGCTCTTCAGGATGTGGGGATCAAGTGGTCAGGTAGAAGTGAGGCTGGCTGGGGCAGGCAGGAGGAGAACTTCCTGTGGTTCACAGTGTCACCATCTTCCTGTCCCCCCCGTCCCCTGCCCCTTTTCATTGTTCCGATGCCCTTGAAGCAAGAGTCCTGGCTAGGGATGTCACCCTCCCATCTTTTTTTTTTTTTTTTGAGATGGAGTCTTGCTCAGTCACCCAGGCTGGACTGCAATGGCACGATCTCAGCTCACTGCAACCTCCACCTCCTGCCTTAGCCTCCCAAGTAGCTGGGATTACAGGCTAATTTTTGTATTTTTAATAGAGACAGGGTTTCACCATGTTGGCCAGGCTGATCTCGAACTCCTGACCTTGTGATCCACCCACCTTGGCCTCCCTCCCTGTTCTGAGATTACAGGCATGAGCCACTGTGTCTGGCCACCCTCCCATCTTTGAAGTTGAGTCAAAGCATGTTGGAGTAATTGGGGGGGGTCATTCATTCCACAAATATGGTTATAACAAAGATGGACATTGTCTGGATCCTTATAATTCACTGTGGGAGAACAGGTTCCAGGTACTGGTTTGGAGGTGCCGTGGATACAGTGATGAATGGAAGAGGTCTCTCTTCTCAGAAGGCTTTCAGAGGGGTCCCCTTACCCAAATGTGGGCATCCGGGAAGGTTTCTAGAAAAACAGAATACGCAGCCAGACAGCTGGGTACAAGCAATCACTGTTTCATTTCCAAATGTATGTAGGGCAGGTCTGTCTGTGGACTAGACAGCAAGGAAGAAAAAGGAGATTGGGGTGTGGGGTGGGGAGGTGAAGTAGGAAGGAAAGAGCTGGGAGGGGGAAGATGAGAACCATCATTTCAAAAGCCAGTGGAGTAAACAACAGCTAAGGATGTAGCATCCCAGGATGTATGATGCCCCAAGCCCTCCATAAAATGAGGCTGTGATTGCTGCTGTGCAGCTGCATTCTAGAAAATACTCTGCGCTGTTCAGAACGTGACAGCCATTATCTCCCACCCCGCACTTAGCAGGTGGCGGGTGCTGTTTACTGCCTCACTCTGTGACACTGTGGCTCAGCTGAGCTGGAGCCTGTTTTGTCTGTTGAATACTGCATTGAACCCCTCCTCCCAAACGCAAATCCTTTAGAGGCACTTTACCCGGGTTTCAGCTAAATGGACCACAGTGGTAACTGCCTTGAAAGCTGCAGCGATGGCTGCATCCCATCTGTAAGCCTCACTAGGCGTAAGAACTTCCGGCTGCCAGGCTGGGAAGGGAGGGGAGGTGGGGAGAGTTCTGAGCTCATTACCAAAGTTTCATGTCTTTCTCTCTGTCCCCCCACCCCACCCCCCTGCAGAGAGAGACACCAAAGGGAAGATTCTCTGTGTCTTCCGAGGGATTGGGAAATTGATTTTGCTTCTCGGATTTCTCTACTTTTTCGTGTGCTCCCTGGATGTTCTTAGTAGCGCCTTCCAGCTGGTGGGAGGTAAGAACGAAAGGCTGAGGTGTCTGTGGGTGAGGGGCGTTATCATGAGATGTGGTTCGGAGACTGACAACTCAGCAAGCCCTCTCCAGCTGCAGCCTCCTGGAGTGTTTTAGGACTGGAACCCACCTCAGATCACTTATAAAGTCTATGCTTTCCATTATAAAAGAGAACACTGAGCCCTATACAAAGGGCTATGACTTGGCTCAAGTGGCTTAGGCCAGGAGCCGGCGCTGGAGGCTATTCTAAGCTAACAGCCACTTGAGTTTGTCCACAAACCCCAGGCAGGAAATTGTTTGACACAGACTTAGCCGAGGAATTCGTACTATCCTCCCCACCAGAGAGAATGCTGGAATACAAAAGAGGGTCCTTTGCAAGCTGGGCCCTTGCTGGGGGAAGGACAGGGCCCCTTCTCTGGGCTGGAGGGATCTGCATCCATTGCAGTTGCCTACACAGTTCTCGGAGCTGCGTGAGACCACGGAGCGCGGGAACCCAGAAGTGAATTCGCCATGTGCTTGGTTACCTTTGCACCTCAATGGTGACGTCAGTAACAGACAGAACTGAGTGCCCACTGGGTGCAGGCATTTTCAAAGTCTCTTTATCAAACATTCTTTCCCAAAGTCCTCCCATTACGGAATGATCACAAACCAGCCCTGAGATTCACAGCCTATAATTAGCAGAGTAAGATTCAATCTCAGATCTGGGTGGTGCAAAGGACCATGGATTTCTGCAAGCCTTGCTGCCTCTCTTGGGAACCCAGCTTTGTGACCTGGGAGAGCTGGGGAGGTGGGCGTTCATGGGAGAGCACGAGGGACAAACTGACTTCCTGGACATTGCTTCTGGGCTCCATGGTCCTTGGCAGCATCAGGTAGGGCCTTTGCTGTCTGGTTATCTCAGACCAGTCACCTGCACCCTCTGGGCTTCTGTCTTCTTTATACAGTGGACTTGGGAATGGACTGATGGCCTCAGGCACACTCTTGAGAATAAGTCTCCCGGCATTCAGTTACAGGCTGGTGCTGGGGCTAAGCGTGGGTAGAGGAGAAGATCCGGTCTTGGAGGATAAATGCGAATTGGGGATATACTCCAGAGACATCCAGGAGGCTCACTGGCACCCACTGGTCCCAGTACACAGTTGAGGCCGGGTTCCTGAGCAGAGAAGGGCTCGCTGACTGAGGAAGTGGTTGAAGAGTGGGAGGATGGAGGGTGAGGAACAAGAGTAACCAGAGGCTCACAGCGGGTGGGGAGTAGGACAGAGAGACAGGGACAGGAGGCGCCTGTGGGCAGCCAGTGGGTTTCCTGCCTTCTCAGGCAGCACTGGGGAAGAGGCACGGCGAAGCAGGATTCCCTGCGTTCCCTCAGGGATGGGGGCTGGAGGTTGGACTTTCCAAACCCCCGCCAGCTGGCCTGCAATGGAGACTTCTTTGTACCCAGTGCCCACCTAATCTCCCCTGATCATGTTGCAATTGTGTGTGTGTGTGTGTG
>PVKP010018563.1:0-44060 GCA_004027715.1 Plecturocebus donacophilus | reverse complement strand
TCCCCTATTCCTTCCTGTCTCCATTGTTAAGCACAATTATTGGCATAAAAGAGGTTTTTAATACCCATTTTTAGACTGTATTCTAGCCTGGGCAATAAAACAAGAATCCCATTCTCTCTCCCTCTTTCTCTTCCTCTTTCTTTCTCTCTTTCATTCTTTTTTTTCTTTCTTTTGCTGTTTCTTTCTTTAAAAAAAAAAGAAGATTTCTAATTAACTATGGAGATCGGAGTATGGCCTAAATTGGTTAATTCTTAAGTATGGTTGCTTTGTACAGCTGTGCTGGTTGTATAGTATGCAGCTGCACCCTATCTAAGGTTGTGCCATTTATGGCTTAGACAATGCATAATAATAAATTATATTTATTAGGACAATTATAAAGCAGATGGCAGTCAGATATCTTGAACAATGGAAAGGTACCAGTGGGCAAGTATAGACCCTATTTTTAAATATTAAAAGTTTCTTTCAAAACTAAGTGAGAACTCTTTAAACTTGCATTTATAGATGCAATAATTTTAAGTGAATGGTCTATGTATTCCTTTTTTTCCTGTGTTTATTATTTCTCTCGCATTTTCCTTATTTTAATACTGATAGAATTCTTTCTTCTTTCCTTGGAGAAAAGAGCTCTTAATTTGCTCTCGAAGTGTTTTGGACTTTTACTTTTGATGTGTTTAGTTTGTTCACAATTTCGTAAATGAAGCCTTAGTGTGGATGTTCTTGCCATGTTGAGATGACAATACTTGGATCCAGTTAATAGCTCCATTGTATGTTGAATAAACCTCACATCTTTGCCAGAGATTTGGTTATTACTCAGTTGTGATTCTGTCATTGTGTGGTCAGTTGGGATTCCAAGTTAATTTGTTATTGCTTGGAATTTCCAGAGTTGCTCCGGGTATCACTAGGCTCTTTATATTATTCACTATTTTGAGATGTTGTTTCTATAGTTGGTTTTGGAAATTTTATTTGTTCTTTTTGCATCCGTTGTCAGTGCAGTTGGAGTTACTGTCTTATTTCTGATATTTTTGAATATGCTTGAGGTCTTTATCCCCCAAAGTTAAGAGCAAGCAGGATCTCCTGGTGGAGACATTACCTATATTTGTTTGAATTTGATTTATATGGCACTAACAATTCCAAGAGGAGTTTAAATTGGCCTTTCAGGTCACCAGGTTTTGAATTCATCTTAAGAAATGGTTTTCAAACCGGAGTGTAGCAGAACCACTGTTAGGGCTTGTTAATACAGATTGCTGGGCTCCACCCTCAGCGTTTCTAACTCAGTAGGTCTGGGGTGGGGCCTGAGAATTTTCCTTTCTATCTAGTTTCAGATGATGCTCATGTTACTGGTTTAGCTACCATACTTTGAGAATACTGCTGTAAGATAAAATTGTTCTTTTTTGTGTCAGTATTTCATAGGATCTACCATGAAAGGAAGTAGGTTTAGGTCTTTGAGCAAACTATTGGAATCTTAGATTTTTTTTTTCTCCCAAAATGAGAAGGGGCTTTTTTTCTTTCTGATTTTGAAATAATACATCTATATAGTGAGACAATTCAAACCATACAGAAAAACTTAATGATAAAAGAAAAAATTACTTAAAGCCACATTATCAATATAGTAAATGTTTTGGTAAACATTTTAAATGTTTTCCTATGTATTTATAAATATTTATAATTTTATTTAAAATGGTTCCATTTATACTTGATATTTTATAGCCTACTAAAAGTCAACAATATACAATAGACACAGATATATATTAAGTTTTCTATTATATAGATTGCACAATATATTTAGCCAATGATAGTGGTAAGCATTTAGATTGTAGGTTTTTTTGTTTTTGGTTTTTTTTTTTTTTTTAGCAGATACAAGTTCTTATACTGCATCTTTATATATGTGTGTCTAATAATCTTATTATGAATTCCAAGAAATGATATTGCTAGGTCAAAGGAAATGTACATTTACAATTTGGATGCATACTGTCAAACTGCCTTTCAGAAAGGCAGTATGAGTTGACACTTCTGCTAACAGTGCCTGCACTTTGCCTGTAAAATGAAATGTTTTTAAGGAGACGATAGTAACTTCCTTTACCTGAATCTTCTTATGGTAGAAAGGTTTTCTTTAAGACAGACAATGACTCTAGTTGGAGCAAATAAGAATTCTGATAGATACGGAATGGACAGAGGTCCTTAGTTCTATAGTATTCCTTCACATTTCGATCATGGTTTTGATAGGATTATTTAATCTTTGTAAACTTCAAAACATTGTTCCAGACATTTCTTTACTTTCGTGTTATAGAAAGCACCTTCTTAGATGACAGCTGTATTATTTGTCCTTCATAAGTTTTATGGAAAGTTTCTGAAAAGGGCTTTTACTGCAGGATAGAAACCATCAACAGTGCTTTAGGAATCATCTGGAGACCAGTGAAATAACTAAAAATATGCTTAAATTTTAGGGTGAAAGGAAACCTTTAAAATAAAGTCAGACCATTTTTTCAGTGATGTATTTTTTCATTTTATTAATTATCTCTATATCTTTTGACCTATTGATAAACAAACAGCACACTTACCTTCTTTTAAGTGTGTTATTTATAAATTATATGCAAGTACTAAAATCTTTATGTTATCAAAAATACACAGAAATATAGAAATTTTAAAGGGCAAGATAAAGATATTGCTAGATTAGGGATGCCATTGTTTTCTTTCTATACCTCAATAGAAATTGCTGTTCTGTGAAGGGCTTATTTTTAAAGGGCTATTTTCTACAGATAACAAGGGGCTTCCTAATTTGAGGCATAAATCTGAACTTTTGTAGCTATCACCATTCTACCAAGTCCAAATACCTATTCTGATATTCCTAAGCACTGTAATGCACTTTAATGTTTCTTTAATGTTTTTAGTATTTCTTTAGCAAGCTTTGAAAAACTGGTTATTTGTAATCACTGCAGTAGAGAATGAGAGGGAAAGAGGGTATTATTATATTTGTTCCTTTAGGTAGATGGAGAAAGTCTCCTATTTTATATCGTTTACATAGTGTACATCATCTTGACTTTAGATCCAGTTCTATTCAGGTATTATAAAAGGTATCATAAAAATAATCTTGGCTCATCTCTTTTTATTACCTAATTTTATTATGGTAGTTAAGAGTCCAAATCCAGACTCCGAAGTTAGATTACTTGAATTCTCTTTCTGGCTCTATTACTTATTTACTGTGTGACTTTGAGGGGGTCACTTTATCTTTGTGTGCCTCACTTTTCTCATCTGTAAAATGGAGCTAGTAAGAGGAGCTCTCTTATAAGGCTGTTGTGAGTAATGATGTGTATCTTGTAGTCAGTGCTTTTATTAAATGTTTGCTATTATTAATAGTTATTATTACTAAATTAACTTCAAAATAATATACAAAGAAAAAATCTTAAGTTAAAAAATTCACCTATAAATTAGCCAACAGGTATTTTGATTTTTTTTTTTATGACAGGCAGAATGGCATAACTTTCTGGAGTCCTCCTGCTTAGTTTTGAACCCTGGCTTTATTCACTTTGGTCAATGCAATTTATCTTTGCCTCTGATTATTCATCATTTAAATGGGTGATAAGAATAGTGCTTATCTCAAAAAATTCTTATAAAAATTAAATGAATAGTTACATGTATAGAGCTTAGAAGAATGCCTGGGAATAATAAGTGATCAATAAAGACTATATACTTTATTTTTTTACAGATAATTGAAAAAATACATTTATGCATTTTACTTTTTAAAATCAATTATTTCATAAATTCTTTTTATGTTCACATTTGGTATATTGGGAATTTTTAATGTCTGTATACTATTTTTTTTTTTTTTGAGATAAGGTCTTGCTCTGTTGCCCAGGCTAGAGTGTGGTGGCACAGTCTCAGTTCCCTGCAGCCTCCTCCTCCAGGCCTCAAACCATCCTCCCACCTCAGCCCTTCGAGAAACTGGGACTACAGGTGCATGCTACCGTGCTCAGCTAATTTTTGTATTTTTTGTAGAATTGGGATTTTGCCATGTTGCCCAGGCTGGTCTTTAACTCCTGAGCTCAAATGATTCTCCCACCTTGGCCTCCCAAAGTTCTAAGGTCACCTGTGTGAGCCACCACGTCGAGGCACTGTTTTAAAATAGTGAGAAACTTTGAATTCTGAACTATAATTATCTTACCTGTATGTTAGAAATGAGGTGTTTTGTTTTGGTTTTCCTATTTCTTCAAAAAGAAAAGGTTATTCTTTTTATAAACATTTTAAAAAATATAGTTTCTTTTGCATACATTTTTATATTAAAGTACATTTTAAAACTTTAGAACACATTTTATTTTAGTTTTTTAAGACAGGTTCTTGTTCTTTGGCCCAGGATGGAGTGCAGTGGTGCTGTCACAGCTCACTGCTGCTTAGGCCTCCTGGGCTCAATTGCTCCTCCCACTTCAGCCTCCCGAGTAGCTGGGACTACAGGAACATGCCACCGTATCAGGCTAAGTTTTGTATTTTTAATAGAGACGGGGTTTTGCTATGTTGCCCAGGTTGTTCTCAATCTCCTAGGCTCAAGTGATCCACCCACCTCGGCCTCCTAAAATGCTAGGATTATAGGCCTGAGCCCCTGCCTAGAACATATTTTATTTTATTTTATTTTTTGAGACAGGGTCTCATTCTGTCTGTCACCCAGGCTGGAGTGCAGTGGCAAGATCTTGGCTCACTGCAGCCTTGACCTCCTGGGCGTAAGCGATTCTCCTGCCTCAGCCTTTGAAGTAGCTGGGACTATAGGAGCCTGCCACCATGCCCGGGTAATTTTTGTATTTTTTTGTAGAGACAAGGTTTCCCATGTTTGCCCAGGCTGGTCTTGTACTCCTGGGCTCAAGCAGTTCGTCTACCTCGGCCTCCCAAGGTGCTAGGATTATAGGTGTGAGCCACCGCACCCAACCTTAGAACACATTTTATATGTAGGTCAAATGACTGCATGTAAGTATACCTGAAAATAAATTCGTCATTGTTACTATCTCATCTTACCGTCGAGCTTTTTGTTGTTGTTGTTGTTGTTACCCAGTTGCACAGGCTTTTATTTTACTGGGCTGTTAGTGAACTTCTTAACTGTATGTGTATGATACATATAATCTCCATGTTTTTATAAGTAATTATGGTGTTGCTTTGGCCTGTGTTGCCTGTCTTTTGTGGCTCAGTCTTTAAAACTTGAAATAAAAATATATATGATATGGAATAATTTAGTTACTATTTGCTGAAATAATGGAATTTTTATGGTTTATAGGAACCTAAGGGACCAAATATTTGAAAATGGCAAAGTGTGCAGGTCATTGTATATATGCTTCTTTTCTTCTGCAATCTTAGGACCTGCTTAGGTGTCTCACAAATATGTGCTACTTAGTACTTGTGAGTCTCCACGTAGTTATTTTGATTAGTATTAAAAATGTCTAGCATCTTGCTGTTTTAAGCCAATATGTTATAGATCAGAGTTTAACTTTAAAAAAAAGTGTTTAAATTTTGTATACCTTTTTTTCTTTTTTCAATTACAATTTGGTTACAGTAACTATGAGTTTGTGATAAATGTAGCTTAATAATTGTTTAAAATTAGATGTAATTATTTTTCTCTGCTCTCTAGGGTTACACAGAATGAATTCTCATTGTTTATGTTTGTCTTTTGCACGAGGTAAATCTTTAGGATGGAAAATGGCCAAATTTACTTTTTGTCTTTGAAGGTGTTCTTATTTATTTATTTGGCTTATAAGCATTTCTTAAATATCTACTTTGTCATTTACTGTGTTAGTCCTAAGGGATGTAAAGACAAAATTGTGAGAGCAGAGTTTACTAGGAGTATCTTTGACAGTATACTCAAATTCTTAACTTGAAAAATCATGTTTAAGTAATTTTTCTGAATGTCAGATATATTTTTCTTCTCAAGGAAAACAGTTCACAAAATATTAGAAATATAGGAAGTGAAATTTTTGCATCATCCCTTTTTTGAGTGGTTAGTTTTTTTCATTGAGAGTGGGAGTAGGGATGAAACAAAATTCTTCATATGCTGATAACTTTTATTTATTTATTTAGAGATGAAGTCTCGCTTTGTCGTGTAGGCTGGAGTGCAGTGATGCAATCTTAGCTTACTATATCCTCTGCCTCCCAGGTTCAAGTGATTCTCCTGCCTCAGCCTTCTGAGCAGCTGCAATGACAGGCGCTCGCCACTACACCCAGCTAAGTTTTGTACTTTTAGTAGAGTCAGGGTTTCATCATGTTGGCCAGGCTGGTCTTGAACTCCTGACATCAGGTGATCTGCCCACCTTGGCTTCCCAAAGTGTTGGTATTACAGGTTTGAGCCACTGTGCCCAACCTGATAATTGTTGAAGCTGGATGACAGGTACATAGTAGGAGATTGATTTAATCTAGAACTTGAATCAAATGAAATATTATTTTGGCAAATATTTTGATACAGTTTAGCATTTTTTGAAAAAAATAGGTTTAACTTATGGTAAATTAATTTTTGTGATTTAACATTTGATTCAGTTTGTAGTTAAGTAAAATTATGGTTTAGTCCTAGATTAACTGAATAAAGATGGTAAAAGAGACCAGTAAAAACAAATATAGAAATAACATATTACTTTTATAGTGGGTTTTAACATGTGACCAAAAAATATTACTTTCAATCATGTTTTTCTTTTCCTTTTTAATAAACAGAATATATCAAAATTTATTCTCGTATTTTCTAGATAATAAACTTTTCATTATGTACGTTTTCAAAAATGCACAAGAGTAGAGAGACTAGTAATATGAATATCCCTTCATTTTCTTATCATATATATTTAGCTACTAGAAGAAGGGTGAATGGGGTCTGGTTTAATTTTTCTAGACTGCACAAATGTTCAGAGAGGTAATGCAGGCTATCTACTTGATGGTTTTATTTACAGATTATAAAAGTTAAGAGAGTTTTAAGAGCACTGTCCAGAGAGTGGGTGATAGAGGCAAGGATACACTAGTATCCTTAAAGCTCATTTCAAATTCTACATTCTGTATAAAGTAAACAGATGCCCAGAGAGGTAAAGTGAATTGCTTGAGATCACAAAGTTTAGTTAATTGGGGAATTTGGATTTAAGCTAGATTCTCTAACCCAAATCTGGTGCCTTTTCTCCTTAACTTTGTCTGTTAGCCAAGGATACTGTTTTGGCTATTTTTCTATGGCTTTGAGTTTATGATAATATTTCCTAGTGTTGCAATGCTGGAATGATTTCTTGAGGGAGCCCTTACATTCTTAATTTAATTTTAGAATCTCACTCTGTCTCCCAGGCTGGAGTGCAGTGGCACGATCTCAGCTCACTGCGACCTCTGCCTCCCAGATTCAAGCAATTCTCATCCCTCAGCCTCCTGAATAGCTGAGATTACAGTAGCCTGCCATGATGCTTGGCTAATTTTTATATTTTTAGTAGAGACCGGGCTTTCCCATGTTGGCTAGGTTGGTCTTGAATGCCTAACCTCAAGTGGTCTGCCCACCTTGACCTCCCCAGGTGCTGGGATTATAGGCGTGAACCACAACGCCCAGTCACATTTGTATTTTTTAACTTCGTCTTTTCCCTACAATCCATTCCCTACTTTGTTCCTTTTCTTATAAAATGTCCAAATGCTAGATCACTCTGAAAAAAAAAATTCTATTTTTTAGTTTAATGTGAGAAAAGAATAATAAAAAGATAAGAGAAGGTCTTTATATAATAGAATATGAAAGATAAAATGATCTAGCATTTGGACATTTTATAAGAAAAGGAACAAAGTAGGGAATGGATTGTAGAGAAAAGACGAAGTAAAAAATACACATTTGTAAAAAATACAAATGTGTTGGCCCAGGCTGGAGTGCAGTGGCTCAGTCACTGCAACCTCTGCCTCCCGGGTTCAAGCCATTCTCTTGCCTCAGCCTCCTGAGTAGCTGGGATTACAGGCGGCCGCCACAACGCCCAGCAATTTTTTTGTATTTTTAGTAGAGATGGGGTTTCACCATGTTGGCCAGGCTGGTCTCAAACTCCTGACCTCGTGTTTTGCCCACCTCGGCCTCCCAAAGTGATGGGATTACAGGTGTGAGCTAAAGCATTTCTTTAGCTAGCTAAAGTACCTTTCTTTTCTGAGGGGTTCAGAGAAAAGGGACTTACTTTGTCAGGACTAGGCAGAGATACAGCAAGAAACTGAGGAATGTTTTGTAAAAACAACTGTTTCCTTATCTCTTCAGAAGACCATCCTTGCTGAGGAAGAGGACCAAATTAATGCTGCCTGGTTGGTACAGGAAGAGTTGAATCAAAGAAATAGATGATGTGGTCTGTGGTGCCCATTGGCTACAAGCGTGATGATCCCAGTATTGGGATCTATTCCAGGGGAAGCTATTCCTATGGCTCCCATTCCTTTTTATCTAAAGTTCCCTTCCTCAATTTGAAGTCCTCTTAGAAGGTTAATTTACTCTGTGCCTCCCCTGCTGAGAAGTACTTTAACTTGAAATATATTTGTATAGCATTAACTCTGCCTTTTTGGGAAGTTTACTTTGTAATATAATCTTATTCCCTCTTGATAAAGTATCCCCTCCTCTTTTATGGGTGCGCTCTTGAGGATGGAATGACGTTCCCTCTGGTTGCAGATTGAGCTAGCTATTTCCTCTGGCAGTGGAGATGAGTGGGGATATCTAGGTGCACTCTTCCTCCAAATCTTCAGTATGTTGAATGGCATATGGGTTGTGCAAGGTAGAGGGCCTATGTGTACTGGCAATATGCCAAGATTTATGGGATAGGAAGAATTTTTTAAATAGGATTCTAAACAAGTGCTGTGGGGTGGAAGGGGAAGATAGAGACATGAAAGTGGTGAAGAGATTCATTTGTTAAAAAATGAATTATTTAGTGCCTAATATGTATTCAGGATAGAAAGATGAATAAAATATGGTTCCTGTTCTTGAAGATCACCTTGTCTAGTGGGAAAAAGGATTATGTAAACCAAGCTTGTCCAACCTGCAGCCCATGGGTTGCATGTGGCCCAGGGTGGCTTTGAATGCGGCCCAATACAAATTTATAAACTTTCTTAAAACATTATGAGGATTTTTTTTTTTTTTTGAGACGGAGTCTCACTCTGTCACCCAGGCTGGAGTGCAATGGCATGATCTCAGCTCACTGCAACCTCCATCTCCCGGGTTCAAGTAATTCTCCTGCCTCAGCCTCCCGAGTAGCTGGGATTATAGGCACTTGCCATCATGCCCAGCTAATTTTGTATTTTTAGTAGAGATTGGGTTTCACCAGTGTTGGCCAGGCTGGTCTCAAACTCCTGACCTCAGGTGATCCACCAACCTCCCAGAGTGCTGGGATTACAGGTGCGAGCCACTACACCCAGCCTCTCTGTCTCGTGTTCCTCTTCCACTTTTAAAAATGCTTGAAGGCTGTGCACTGTGGCTCACGCCTGTAATCCCAACACTTTGGAAGGCCAAAGTGGGCAGATGACCTGATGTTAGGAGTTCCAGACCAGCCTGGCCAACAATGGAAAGCCCGTCTCTACTAAAAATACAAAAATTAGATGGGCATGGTGGCATGCGCTTGTAGTCCCAGCTATTTGCGAGGCTGAGGCAGGAGAATTGCTTGGAGGTGGAGGTTGCAGTTAGCGGTGATCATGCCACTGCACTCCAGCCTGGGTGACTGAGCAAGACTTGGTCTTAAAAACAAACAAACAAACAATCACTTGTGATTATGATGGGTCCACCTGATTAATCCAGGGTAATTGCTGTATGTCACAGCTGATAAGCAACTTTAATTTCACCCATAACCTTGACTTGCCTTTGCCATGTAACCTAATATATTCATAGGTTCCAGTGATTAGGACATGGGCATCTTTAGGGGACCATTATTCTGTTTGCCACAGAAAAGGGGTAGTTTTTTGTCATTCACTTATTTAAAAACTTGTTTGATTTATTGCTTACAAAAGATATTTTTAATATTTTTGGGGGAACTGGAATCCAAATATGATGAAATGTCTGGTTCCTTTTACCAAAATTACATTTATGTGGAACTAGTTTCCAGAGGGGCCTATTCAATGTCCATCCTGGCTTTTAAGGCCTTTTCAGTCTAGCCCCAACCTAACCTCTGGCTCTCTTCTTCTCTAATTCCATCTTCCAACCCTAGTAATCTGTGTTTCTAGCCCAGTGATTCTCATACCTGTCTGTACCTCAGAAGTATCTATGAAATGACAGAAAAATTATATGCCCATTTGAGAACCGCTGATGTAGCCACACTGTACTAATTATTATTTCTAGATGATTGCATGTGTTTGTATTTCATGCTTTTGCCTTTGTGGTACCTTTATACTTGCTTTAAATTTCATCTCTTTGTTTTCTTCCCTTTATCTCTGCTGGATAGATTCCTAATAATCAAGGCATCTCTTCTATGATGTCTTCCTGACTCATTTCCTATTAGAATATCTCTGTTAATTTCTTTCATACATTATATATTTCTGTTTTGGCAATTTGCTCATTATGTATACTTGTTCACATTTGTTTCCTGAACAGGTTTATGAATTCCTTGTTTCTATTACCTGTTATAAACAGTAAATGAGTCATGGTAGGTGCTCAGTGTTTATTTGGCCATTTATCAAATAACAGTTACTGAATTTATTTATCTGCTTCTGGTTTGATCATAAGCTATCAGCACCTTCTCCAAGAAGTTAACAGAGGACATAGGTATTTAAAATCTCAGGATGACATTTGGGATTGTTTGAGAAAAAATAAAGGTTATGAGACATTTACTTTGGTGAGCTCTGGTCACCTAAAAGTTAGGCAGTTATCATTTCCGAGCAGCTGATACTGTCTTAAGAGATCCATGTGACTGCCATTTGGAGACTCATGTGACACATACTTAAGATGCCATAGTCAGAGAAACAGTGGTTTCAAAAAAGAGGTCCACATCAAGTCAATTGGCAGATTATCTGTGTTTGATCAAAACTGAACTGCTTCTGCAAGGGCAACTGTTTAGCATGTGACAGGATGTTTGTATACGACAATTAATGTGAGTGTACTGAGCAACATGGCAGTGATTAGCAAGATGGTGATTAGTTGTTTATAAATTTGTATTTATCTCTCATGAGCCCAGTGGACACCTCTTTCCTGGACTGAGATTTAGAGCACCTCCTGCTGGCATACCATGGCTTATGTGGATGCTGAGTTATTTTCTCAACATACTGTTTTCTTCCATTTTGTTAATATGTTTCTACACACAATTTACCAGCTTTTTGCACGTGTCATACTTGCTACTCTGGGTAAAATTATTTTGGTATCTTCTTTTCTTATATATTCTCTTCTATTTCAAGTCTATTCCTTCTCAGAGGCAAAAGTAGCTCGTCTTCTAGTTGAGCTATCCCCTTTTAATCATTTTACCTGAAACTCTATCCAGTGACTTCCTCTTGCATCTATGTACCTCGCTAACCTGTTTGCAAGGAGTGTTCTTTTCACTGTTTTCTATATGACAGCCATACTCACTTTTCAAGGCCAGTTCAAATGTCATCTCTTTTTTTCCTGATTCCTCCAGCTAGTTCAGTAGTTTATTTTATTTACTTCTAAAGACCATACCTGTTCATATCTCCAATATAGAATTTATTACATTACTCTTAGTAATGTAATAAATGGCAGTTCTTCTCTCCTCTCAAGACTAAGCATTTTACCTTTTTGTGAGTTTTACATTTGGAACCAATGCATGATGGTATGATTTGGGATTGGTGAGGGATAAGCCTTTATTTTATAAAGTTACTCTATATTAAATGCAGCCTGTTCTTATTTTAGGAAAGAGTGGATATGAAAGTTCTGGGTCTGGAATTAGATTCTTGAAACACAGTATGCACACTTAACATTTGGAAAGTCTTTGTATATTCTTTATGTACCCTTTGTTTACCCTTTGTGTCGATCTGTGTTTGTTTGAAGACTACTGCCCGAAAGAAATTTTTGTGCATTTCCCAAAATTCAGTTGACAAGTAAAGGAAATGTTCACAGCACAAATGTACACAGTAGCAAAACCTGGAAACAGTTCAGATGTCCAAAAATGCGATTGATAAAGAAATTATAGTATGTTCACAGTAGAATATTATACAGCAATGAAAATGGATGAACCATAGGTAAGGCAGAACAACATGGATTGAGTTCCTTTTTATGTAATATTGAAATAAACAGAACATAAAAGAATGTGGTCCTCTGATTCCCTTTGTAAAATAGTCAAGAATAGGCAAAACTAATCAATATTGTTCATATATATATATATATATATATGTGGTAAAATATAAAGGAGAACAAGAAAGTGGTTACCATAAATCTTAAGGTAATGGTTTTCTGTGGGGGAAAGAAGTTAGTGACTGGAGAGAAATACTTGCTAGAGTAAAAGTAAAAATGACTGTGGTAACCAAGCAACTCTGGGCAAATTATCTCATCTGTTAGCCTCAGTTTTTTTACTATAAACTGGAATAATACAACCACCTAGTGAAAGTTACAAGGATTGAGATAAACTATATAAAACACTTAGCTCAGTGACTGGTTCATAGTAAACACTTAAGTGTAGTATTTTCCTTATTATATTGTGCATCTTATGATGACTCGAAGCAGATGCTATAGGCTTTTGCTAGGGAGGATAAAGTTTAAAAGTGGATGAAAGTGAAGTACGAAGAAAAGCTAGAAATGATAAGGACAAGGAAACATTTGAATGCTGCTGATACTTTATGCCATATACCATGCTAATTGGGCATATCATTTTATTTAATCTTCAAAATAACCCCAAGACTAGATTCAGTTATGATAAGCAGAGTTAACTCATATCTTTTTGGCTTAGGTGTCATTATCACCATTTCATAGCAGATTAGTTCTACATCAAGATAAAAGAGTCATGGTTCTATATCTAACAAGTGGCCAAGCTGGGATTTGAACAGAGATTTTTTTCACTGTGCTGTTACTAATGATTAAATTTGACTTGGAAGTTGTTACAAAATAGTTCTTAGTCTGCATTCAGTATACATGCAAATACTCTCATAATTAATTAACTGAGATGTATCTTTGAGAAAGTTCTAATGAAGAACATTGGATTCTATCCAATTCCAGGGAGTTGTTCCATCTTCCATAGCTAGGCAACAGAACCTGGTTAAACTAATCCAGTTTATTACGGGGATCTAGGATAAATTCTTTAACAGAGCCCAGACTGAAATGCTGAAGCTTGGACTTTGGGAAATTATTTGGAATCTAAACTTCAGTGAATTCAAGATTATAGGCAAAAACTTACAGGGCTGGCTGCTGAATTATATTTCATGTTGATTCATTATATGTTCACTGCCTTTGATGTTTATTGTGGTAAGGCCAGGTTTGATAGTTTGCAATCAGATTTACTATGTACTTGAAGGTTTAAAAGATGACTTCATTAAAGGTTCCTTATCCACTAGGTGTTGTAGATACGTATTCTTTGGGTATTGACTCCTTCCCAGCTCTCACATCGTTTGTTCTCACATCATTATTATTTGTTAATAAGCATTTATATAGCCCTTGATTTTAAATTTATTTATTTCTGTTATTTTTAGTTGGCATGTAATAATTGCACTTATTTATTTAGTTTTTTGAAACAGGGTCTCAGTCTGTTGCCCAGGCTGGAGTGCAGGGCACTGTCTTGGTTGCCGCAGCCTTGACCTTTTTGGCTTAAGCCATTCTCCAACTTCAACCTCTCAAATAGCTGGGACTACAGGAGTGTGCCATTATGCCTGGCTAGTTTTGCTTATTTTTTGTAGTAACAAGGCCTCACTATTTTGCTCAGGCTAGTGAACTGGGCTCAAGCAGTCCTTCTGCCTTAGCCTCCCAAAGTGTTGGGATTATAGGCATGAGACACCATACCTGGCTAAGCGTACATATGCATGGGATACAGAGTGGCATTTTCATGCATGTATGCAATGTGTAATGATCAATTCAGGATAATTAGCATACCCATCACCTCAAATGTTTATCATTTCTTTGTGTTGTGAATGTTTAAAATAGGATAACTACTAGCAGATGACAGTCATTGAAATCTCAATAATTTATTGAAAATATACACTAAATTATTCTTAACTATATTTACTCTGTAATGCCATAGAATACTAGAACTTATTCCTCCTGTCTAGTTGTAATTTTGTATCCATGCACCATGGCTCATCATCCTCCTCTTCCCCAATCTGTTCCCAGCCTCTAATAACCATAGTTCCACTCTCTACTTCTATGAGTTCAATTTTTTTAGCTCCCACATGTGAATGAGAACATGTGGTATCAAATGTATATTCAGTAGGCCTATTTTTAGTTCAGAAAGTATGGTTAATATTGTTTTCTATTTTAGCATATAGTTAAGTGACTTGTTAAAAACCATCTAGAGAATTGTAGTGATATCAAGATTTATGATTTATATTCCCAGCTACTTGTTAGTTCTAATAGTAATGCCCTAGTCTGATTTTCTAGACTCTTATTTTGTTTTCTCCCTAGCAGTTTTGTATTAAAATGGACTACTTTTGTCTTACCTCCTGTATTACTTAAGAAAGGAGAAATGAATAATTTGTTTACTTAACTTTAAAATTTGTTTATTTTACTTTAAAATTTTGGAAGTCCAGAGTAAGTTGAAAGCATAGTTTTTGTGGGACTGCTTCAGATTCCAGAAACTAGTTGTAAAAGTCACAATCTTTACCTTATTTTAAGTTTGTTCCCTAAGAGAGTGCATATTATAGATTTATTCTGCCTGCAGTTGAATGATTGATGGAATACTAAATGCAGAATTCCTTTCTCATTTCCATTTAGATGAAAAGCCCTGACTTTTGCCACTTGGGTTTTAGAAACTTACAACTTAGTGCTTCTGCATTACTATTTTAATTTTCTTAGGTTTATGTGATTGTATTCAGTATTTTCCCTCTTATATTTAAAAATTTAAAGAATTATCTCACCAAAGGTTTTTACTGTTACTGTGAGTGGAAGTGTTTTTTGTGTTAGAGGCTGGGAATACCCTTAGCAGAGCAATCCATTTCACCTTACTGTTAGCATGGGGATTTATGGCTGCCAGATGGGAATTATTTTTCCTAGTCAGCCCTATACCATTCTTCTGAGTGTGGTAGCCTTATGGGGGCAATCTGTGAGCATCTAGATAAATTGGTGTAGGACTTGGTAAAATTTATGAAGAGAGGAAAAAAAGAGCAGTTTTGTTTTCTATTAATTAGTTGGAGTAGACAGCAAATTATTTATTTTTCTGAACGCTGGGAGTGTTAGTATATGAGTGTGTCAAGTTCCCTTCTGCCATTTGCTGTCCAAACTTTTTATTAAGAAAAATCCCTAACTTGCAGAAAAATTGGAAGAAAAATCACCTGGATTCAATAATTAATAATTAACATTTTCCTATATTTACTTATCTATATACATTTTTCCTCTATATGTCAGATTGGTTTTTTATTATATAGTTGCAAGAAAATTAAGCTTGGTGTCATCAGTTAGTAGTTAGCCTAATGTTCACATTCTGACGGAAAGGTAGAACATTTTGCCTTCTGAGTCCTAAAATGAACCAATTTTGTTTCTGATATTAACATTAATCATGATACAAACATATTCATGTAATCAGACCCACCATTTAGGAACTTGGGAGACATAGCTAAAATGAAGTGGGAGACTGATATTAATTCACATTTGACTCAGAGTTGTTGTCAAGAATGCCAGTGTCTCCAAGCTGTGCCCTAACAAAACACCACATTTACCCATCTTAGTTAGTCTCTTTCCTAAAGTTTTTCATCATACATTCCCTCAGGGTGGGGATGAAGTAGGTAAAGGAAGAGTCAAACGAAATTAGCATTTATTGCTTGGAACTAGATGTATCACATATGTTAGCTTATTGATCATAATGATTGGCAGTCTGGGTGGGACTTGTCAATACTGCTTCTTAAAAGACAGTTGACAAAGGTCTTAGTTCCTTTGGGATTTTGGAAGGCTTGAAAGTGCTAAGTACAGAACTTGTAATTATGTTTTGTGCTTTTGCTCATTCTAATAAACAAACTGGAAAGTTACAAGGTAAACCAGCTCAAATACAGCTTAATTCTACCACATCTGTATTCTCAGAAGAGATGGTGCCAAACATGGCACCACACCCAGAATGAGCTAGACATAGCCCATGAAAGAAGCTGAATCAGGAATTCAGTAGGGAAGTTGTGACTCAGTCCAGGATCCTAGAGAAAAAGCTGACATTAGGATCTTAGGAGAAAACTAAAGCAAAGAATGAGGTTATAATTTGCTCAAGTTCTGCCAGTGGAAGCACAGGCATGTGAGAGACTATTTTTGTTTTAACCATTTCTAATTTTTTGAGACAGGATTACCCTCCCCCCGCCCTTTTTTCTGAGACTCTGTTGCCCATGCTGGAGTGCAGTGGTGCGATTATCGCTCACTTGCAGCTTCAACCTCCTGGGTTCAAGCGATCCTTCCACCTCAGCCTCCAGAGTAGTGGGACTACAGGTGCATACCACTACACTTGGCTAATTTTTAAATTTTTTTGTAAAGATGGAGTCTGACTATGTTTCCCAGGCTGGTCTCAAGTCATCTTGAGCTCAAGTCATCCTCCTGGCTTGACCTCCCAAAGTGCTGGGATTATAGGTGTGAGTTACTGCACCAGACCCAGCTGGCAGATTCTTGATATTCCTGAAGGATATATGTTGTTAAGAACCCCAAATTCTGGTACTTCATGGTTTGCAGGTAAAAAACAGCAAAAAAAAGAACCCCACATTCCAGAATGTTGCTAATTGAAATGATGATGCTGTGTAGTTTGCTAGGCTCATGCACAGGCTAAATGACTAGTCTTCACATTCAACTGCACATCTATATTTGTACTATTTTTGACAATAACAATAGTTAATGCTTATTCAATACTTTGTACTAGGCCCTATTTTAAGCAATTTAACATATTAACTATATGTTAAATGAGGAACAACAACAACAACTCTGTGAGGTAGATGAGGAAACAAGATCAGAGAGGTTGAATAATACAGAAATAGGTAGACTAAGGAACTGGGATTCGAACCTAGAGAGTCTTTGTTCTTAACTATTATGCTATATGAAAATCACTGAACTATATCAGGTAAGAACCCTATGAGGTAGGCATTGTCTCATCTTTTTTATAAGTTATTTAAGGTCACGCTTGAATAGTAAAAATGTGGATACCAAGTATTAAAAAAAGGTCTTTCATGTCTGTCTTACCTAGTTCTGATAGCTGAGTGGATCTTCCTTTTAGTCTATTGAATATAAACTGTCATGTCTTATAAGTTAGACCAGTTCTGGCCTGGGCAACATGGTGAAACCCCATCTCTACAAGAAAAAAAATACACAAAAAAAATTAGCTGGGCATGGTGGGACATACCTGTAGTCCCAGCTACTTGGGAGGCTGAGGTAAGAGGATCACCTTCAGAGAGCCCTGACTGCACCAGCAGCCTGGGCAGCAGAGTGAGACCCTATCTCAAACAAACAAAAAAAGAAATTAGACCAGTAATGTCTTTCTGGGTCTTAATTAAAACCTTCTCAAAATTTGTGTCATATTTAAAAGTAAATGATATCTTAAACTTCCCTAAAGCTATCTTTTATGGAAAGTAAAAAGGAAAAAAAAAAAGATAAAGAGAACTCTGAGGCTGAGCATTGTGGCTTACACCTGTAATCCCAGCACTTTGGGAGGCTGAGGCAGGTGGATAATTTGAGGTCAGGCGTTCAAGACCAGCCTAGCCAACATGGTGAAATCCTATCTCTACTAAAAGAAATAGAAAAGTGGCGCACACCTATAATCTCAGCTACTTGGGAAACTGAGGTGGAGGAATTGCTTCAACCTGGGAGGTGGAGGTTGCAGTGAGCCGATACCGTACCACTGCCCTCCAGCCTGGTTGACAGGGTGAGACTCAAAAAAACAAAACAAAATAAAACCCTGAAGATTGAGGTGACTTTTTAAAGGTTTTCTGAGATGAATTCATACTTGGTACTAGTTGAGGGAATCACTTTCCAATAATATGTAATATATTTAAGGTTGTTAGGTGGTGGTTGTGGCTTATAGTTCATTGTGAGATTTCTTTGTGATTAGATTGCTTCTCTTGTATCTATATTTATTTTTTCTTAATTCCTATAGTTCATAAGCCATACAATTTGGCATTTAAATTAGGGCAACTCAGTGTTGATGTCATCAACAGTTCTCCCTTGTGATTGCCCTAATTAAGCCATCATTGTTTTTCACTTGGACAGCATCCTTCTTACTAGTATCTCTGTTTCATTTTTTAAAATTTCTTTAACAAATGCATACTTAAGATTGTCTACTATGTGTGAAATGCTGTGCTCAGCACTGAGCATATCAGTAAATAAGGCAGACAGACATGGTGATTGGCCTAGTGGAGTATACAGACTACTGGTCAGTCCATTTTCCATACTATTGCTGTAAACTTACAGGAAAATCCAGATCAGATCTTTGCTGGTTCTCTTTTGCCTACCATATAGGCTCATTATAGTCAGGTTTTAGCATACCTTAACAGTTCAAATAACTTCTTTAATGAAGGGAGTTTTGATATTTCTGTAGAAGCAGAAACAATTATTTTCCTGATCCTAGTTCTCATAGCACTTTCTAAAAATCATCAACATAGTATCAGTGACATTGCATTATAGTTGTTTGTGTTAGTCACCTCTGTTTTTGAGGTTTTTGAAAGCAGGGATAGTATTTTATTCATTATTGTTTTATCCTTAGTGTGGAATACAGTATCTGGAATGTAAGTGCTCAATAAGGGTTTGAATTATGGTATAGTTTTTTTTACTTGCTGTCATTTCATGTGTCTGTGTCTTATTTCTCCAACTTCTAGGTCACAGACTATCATATAATTTTTTTATATTTTTTCTGGTATCCATGTTGGTTTAGAGGACATAATCTAACTTTAAATATTTATTCATTGTTATGATTTTTTCAATATTTTCTGTTACCTTTCATTGTTTAGGAAAGCATTTCTTGCTCCCGTGTTTTGTAGAATGTCTAACTTAAATTATTTTATTTTATTTTTAGTGAAGACAAGGTCTTGCTGTCTTGCCTAGGCTGATCTCAAACTCCTGGGCTCAAGTGAGTCTCCTGTCTTGGCCTCCCAAAGAGCTGGGATTACAGGTGTGAGCCACCACACCTGGCCCGGCATTCAGTTTTATGAGGAAAGCAGAACATAAAAGTTTGGAAAATTTGCAGCCTGACTATACGATAGAAAAGAAAAACCCATTTTCTGTGGAGAAATTCAAGCCAAACGTTAATCCCCAAGACCCGGGGAAAAATGTCTCCAGGCAGCCCCTCCCATCACAGGCCTGGAGGCCCAGGAGGAAAAAGTGGTTTTGTGGACTGAGCCCAGGGTCCTCATGCTGTGTGCAAGCCTAGGCACTTGATACCTTGGATGCCAGCTGCTCCATCTGTGGCTGAAAGGGGCCAATGTACAGCTCGGGCTATGGCTTCCAAGGGTGCAAGCCCTAAGACTTGGCAGCTTCCATGTGGTGGTGAGCCTGTGGGTACACAGACATCAAGAGCTGAGGTTTAGGAACATCCACCTAGGTTTCAGAAGATGTATGGAAACACCTGGATGCCCAGGCAAAAGTTTGCTGCAGGGACAGAGCCCTCATGAAGAACCTCTGCTAGGTCAGTGGAGACGGGAAATGTGGGGTTGGAGCCTCCACATAGAGTCCCTAGTGGGGCACTGCCTAGTGGAGCTGCAAGAAGACCACTGTCCTCCAGACCCCAGAATGATAGATCCACTGACAGCTTGCTCCGTGCTCCTGAAAAAGCTGCAGACACTCAGTGCTAGCCCATGAAAGCAGCTGAGAGGGAGGCTGTACCCTACAAAGCCACAGGGGAGGAGCTGCCCAAGACTATGGGTACCTACCTTTCGCATCAGCGTGACCTGGATGTGAGACCTGGAATCAAAGGAGATAATTTTGAAGCTTTAAAATTTGACTTTCCAGCTGGATTTCAGACTTGGATGGGCTCCGCAACCCCTTTGTTTTGGCCAATTTCTCCCATTTGGAATGGCTGTATTTACCCAATACTTGTACCCCCATTTTATCTAGAAGTAACTAGCTTGCTTCTGATTTTACAGGCTCATAGGTGGGAGGGACTTGCTTTGCCTCAGATGAGACTTTGGACTGTGGACTTTTGGGTTAATGCTGAAAAGAGTAAGACTGTGGGAGACTGTTGGGAAGGCATAACTTGTTTTGAAATGTGAGAACATGAGATTTAGAGGAGCCAGGGGTGGAATGAAGTGGTTTGGCTATGTCCCCACACAAATCTCAACCTGAATTGTATCTCCCAGAATTCCCATGTGTTGTGGGAGGGACCCAGGGCAGGTAATTGAATCATGGTGGTCTGTCTTTCCCATGCTATTCTCATGATAGTGAGTAGTCTCATGAGATCTGATTGGTTTATCAGGGGTTTCTGCTTTTGCTTCTTCCTCATTTTCTCTTGCTGCCACCATATAAGAAATGCCTTTTACCTCCTGCCATGAATCTGAGGCCTCCCCAGCCATGTGTAACTGTAAGTCCAATTAAACCTCTTTTTCTTCCCAGGCTTGGGTATGTCTTTATCAGCTGTGTGAAAATGGACTAATACACTACCCAAACAATCTACAGGTTCAATGCAATTCTTTTCAAAGTATCAATATCATTTTTCACATAAATAGAAAAAATAATTCTAAAATTCATGTGGAACCAAAAGAGCCTGAATAGCCAAAGTAATTCTGAACAAAAAGAACAAAGCTAGAGGCATCACACTACCTGATTTTAAAATATATTACTAGGCAATAGTAGGCAATAGTAACCAAAACAGCATGGCATTGGTATAAAAATAGATACATAGGCCAGTGGGGAAGAATACAGAACTCAGAAATAAATCCACGTACTTACAGCCAGCTGAGTTTTGACAAAGGCACCCAAAGCATACACTGGGGAAAGGATATCCTCTTCAATCAACAGTGCTGGTGTAATATTGGGGTTCAGGGGTTCAGGGGTGTCCTCAGCTCCCCTGAGAGGATATTTTGCCAGGCGCTTGATCTCCTGCCCTCTCAAGAATAAGAGAGGGGACCACCGCACAGTGCATAGTAAATGCCAGGCTCAAAAGTATTTGTAGAAAGTGATTTATTTAGAGAGAGAGAAACCGGAGGAGAGAAACAGCTAATTCTCACACTGAGTAAGAGAATCCAGAAAGATGGAGTACAAGAGAGGAAAGCAGCTTCCACACTGAGTGGAAGGAAATAGAGAGATGGAGTTTAGGAGGGAAAGACAGGCTTCCATGAGAGAGTGTGGAAGAGGACTTCAGAGGGGAAATCTAGGACAGAGAAAGATGGCTTCCATGAAGGGACTGTTCATGGAAGGGGACCCAAACGTGGAGTCCAAAGAGGTGTGGAAGAAGGGGACTTTTAATCTGGGAGGAACCCCCACCTTCTCTAAGACCCCTGGCCAATGAAAGGAGTTCCTTAGAACTTTCACTGGAGTGATTGACTTTTGATTCTTCCCGTGGATCGGGAAATTAAAACCTAAACCATTAAATCTCCCAGATGGAGAGAGATGGGCGGAGGGCCTGACACTGGGAAGTTCTTACCCGTAAAACTACACCCCCTTGTGGACCCGGAAAGAGAACACCTTCCCTCACTGTGAACATTGGATATCCATATGCCGAAGAATGACACTGGACTCCCTTCTCTCTCACTGTATACAAAAATCATCTCAAGAAGGATTTAACATAAACATTAAACATAAGACCTGAAACTGTAAAACAACTGGAAGAAAACAGAGGAAACACTTCAAGACATTGGTCTAGGCAAAGGTTATATGGCTAAGATCTCAAAGCACAGGTAACAAAACAAAAATAGAAATAGCAATATACTAAACTAAAAAATTTCTGCACAGCAAAGGAAATGGCCAACAGTGACAAGACAACCTGTTGAGTGAGAGAAAATATTTGCAACTCTTTATCTAACAAGGGATAATATCCAGACTATACAAATAATTTAAACAGGAAAAAAATCCCACAATTATTCTTGTTAAAAAGTAGGTAAAGGACATGGGTAGACATTTCTCAAAAGTAGACACAGAAATGACCAACAGGTATATTAAAAAATGCTCAACACCACTAATCATCAGGAAAATACAATCAAAACCATAGATATATTTTACCCTAGTTAGAATGGCTATTATGAAAAAGACAAAAAATAACAGATACTGGAAAGGGTGTGGAGTAAAGGGAGATTTTATATACTTTCTTGGGAATGTAATTAGTATAGCCACTGTGGAAAACAATATGGAGGTTTCTCAAAAATAGAAATATCATGTGATCTAGCAGTCCCACCACAGTGTATTTATTGGAAAGAAAAGAAGGCAGTGTATCGGAGGGATACTTGCACATCCATGTTGTTTTACAGGGTAAAAAACCTAGCAAAGCTGCAGAACCAACCTAAGTGCCTATCATTGGATCAATGGATAAAGAAAACGAGATATACACCATGGAATACTGTTTGGCTGCAGAGGAAAATGAAATCATGTCATCTGCAGCAATGTGGATGGAACTGGAGGTCATTTTGTTCAGTGAATTAATAAGCCCAGGCCCAGAAAGATAAATGTCACATGTTGTCATTCATATGCGGGAACTAAAAACTGATTTGGAGGTAGAGAATAGTATGATAGATACCAGAGGAGTGAGAGAGTGGGTGTGTTGGAGGGAATAAAGAGAAGCTGGTTAATGGGTACTGATACACAGAAGGAATAAGTTTTAATGTTCTATAGCAGAGTAGGGTGATTATAGTTAACAGCGATGTATTGTCTGTTTCAAAATAGCTAGAACAGAGGACTTGAAATTTTCCCAGCATACAGGAATGATTAATACTTGAGGTGATGGACACCTTAAATATCCTGACTTAATCAATACACAGTCTATACATGTAACAAAATAGCACACATTTCCCACAAATATGTATGAATATTTGTATCAATAAAATAGTCTTAAAAAATAAAAAAGTAAAGGTAAATCTAAGCCAAAAAGAAATTATGACATGCAGAATCCTTGGTGATGGTGATATTTGAACTGAGTCATGAGGAATGGCTAGGATTTGGATTTATAGATAAAAGAGATTTAGGTATTCTATAATAGTAGGGAAGAAATAATAAAAGGTCAAGAAAATGTACTCTGTGATGTTGTTAGGATTATATACTCAATATTTCTTTCTTTCTTTTTTTTTTTTTGAGACTGAGTCTCATTCTGTCATCAAGGCTGAAGTGCAGTGGGATGATCTCTGCTCACTGCAGCCTCTGCCTCCTGGGTTCAAGTGATTCTCCTGCCTCAGCTTCCCAAGTAGCTGGGATTACAGGTGTGCACTACCACATGCAGATAATTTTTTGTATTTTTAGTAGAGAGAGTATTTCACCATGTTGGCCAGGCTGGTCTTGAACTCCTGACCTCATATGATCCTCCCGCCTCCCAGAGTTCTGGGATTACAGGCATGAGCCACTGTGCCCAGCCTATATACTCAGTATTTCTTTTTCCCTTCAAGGTACATATGAGTGCATGTCCTTTCCCCTTGAAAGTTAGTTGTGGCCATGTGATTTGTTTTGGCCAATCACATATGAGTTGAAGTCATATGAGTCACTTCCAAGTAGAAGTTTTGAGTCTGTTATTTCTTCATATGCTTTCTTTTCCTCTGCCACATGACCTGCAGTGCTCTGGCAAACTGGTATGCAGGGCAAATATGATACATTGTCAATTTTTGTCAATGCATAGCCACACTCATTTGTTTATATATTGTCTATGGCAGCTTTTGCACTACAACAGCAAAAGTGAATTGTTGTGATAGATGTCATATATCTCATAAAGCTGAAAATATTTACTTTGTGGCTATTTACAGAAAAAGTTTACTGACTGTAGATAATTGGCTGCTGCTCAGAGTGAGGACATTATAGAGGAGAGCCTCCTGCTGACCCACAGTGGACTCACATCAACAGCAAGAAAGAAATCTTTATTGTTTTAAGCCACTGAAATTTTAAGGTTGGTTGTTACAGTAGCAGCATAATTTAATCTATCCTGGCAATCAGACTGTTTATAGGATTAAAAAAAATCAGTTTGTTCAGAGAGGAGAAAACCTTGTGGAGAGAAATAGTATGAAGAAAAAATGGATAGAAATGTGAGAGTAAGACTGGGAAAGTACAGGCTGTTAAGTTCAGAAATTTAGATTTTATTTAGAATCTTCAATATGGATTCAGGATTCTGTATCTTTTTCAAGGGACAGAAGAGTAGCATGGCCAGAATTTAATGACAAAAACATTAATCTACCAATAGTTATATTAATAGAAGCATTGGGAGTAGTAATTTAGTTAGGAATTTGATCACTTGTAAACACAAAAGAAAAATAACCCCTAAAAACCCAATTTAAATGAAAGTTTTTTTTTTTTCTTCTTAGTGTAACAAGTTAAAAAAACAACCTAACAAGGACTTCCATATCCTTTTTAATGCTTAATAACAACCTCAGATTTTCTGTAATATGAGTTGTTACACAGGGGCGGAAATATCATTGTAAAGGAAATTGTAATAGCTGCTGTTGAATTCTTTATTTTCTTTGACTTTGTTTTTTTTAGATAAAGCAAGCACATAATATACTGTCATCTACTCAATGAAATTTGGTGTCAGATAGCCTAAGGTAGTATTTTAAAGTTAAAAACCGTCACTTTAGAATTAGATTTTACTCTTTATCTTGTTGCTTAGTCTGTCATGTGTTGTGTGTGTTGAAGGAAACCTTTGTCAGCTTGCCAAGTTACATGACTGCAACTAAGAGTATACAGCAACGCTTCAAGATTTAGGTAAAATATTTTAGGGCACTGAATACTTCAGATTTTTTAATGCAGTTTTGTTCTACCTGTACTATTCTGATAGAAGGAAAAAAAAATAGAACAATAACAACAAAAAATGCTGTAAAAAATCTCTGTATAATCAGGTTATTTTATAAAGTGTTAGAACTTGTTCTTTTAGTCCTGTTTTGCTCTGGTGAAAGGAATGATTTCTTGCTTTGATTATAGTGTTATAAGGGCATTTGGAAATTTAGAAAATTCATTATATTGTAGGTATGTTTTTATTGTTTAGTAAGCTATTATTATTTCTTTAGGAATTTATATATTAGTAATACAAAATATTATGCAGATCATTTTTAAAAAGATATAAGTAGCATACAAATATTTCTTTGTCTTTTTTTCCAGATTATGAAAATAATACATGTAGTGGTTGGGACTCTTTGGTTGCAAATTACAGAAACTCAATGTGATTAACTTAAATAAAAAAGTTTAAGTTACACCAACCATCTGAAAACATAGAGTGAAGTTGGTGTTAGATAAGACTGTAACAAAGGACTCTTGTATTCACCAGAAGGTCTCTTCTCTTTTTCAGACTTCCTTCTTTCCTCCCACATCTTGTGTCTTCTCTCCCTTCATTGTCTTCATCTTGTCCTAAAATGAGCTTTACCCATGTAACAAGGGGCATACACCAGCAACTTTAGGCATCTATTATTATGTCTCTGAGACCAAAGAGGAAAAGGGCTCTTTTTTTTTTTGTCAACTTCAGTTATTATAATCTTAGGAAAATGATCTGATTTCCCACCCCTTAGACAATAGTCTAATTCTTCCGTGTTCTGGGACCTGGGATGTTATGCTTGGCCCAAACTTGGTCCCATGTTTAGTTTTATGGCTGCGGAGTGTGGAGTGTGTGGTCTTTTGCTAGAGAGCATTGGGATGGGGCTTGGAGTCTGACCAGAATAGTTGCCACTGTAATGCTTATTGATGTAAATATGGAAATATTTAGGAAAACTTACAGTGGAGCAAAACTATTCATAAACTTATTAGCATATTTGCTTGACAATTTTTTTTACATTTTGAACATGTTTTATATGTCGTTGAAACACACATGTGCATGTATATAAAATCTGTGGATGTATAGCATAAATGTATTTATGATGTTACATAATGTTATGTATATTTTGTATGGGGGCAGCAAGTTATAATATGTATGTTTATATAAGGTAGTATATATATATATATATATATATATGCTTAAAATACAGTGGCAGATAGAGAAATGGATGAGTGTGGGATTCTGAGTTTTTATACTTTCATTGTAATTATGGCTCTACTCACTAGCTTTGTAACTTGGACAAATAATTTATCTTACCTGTGAGTCAGTTTCTTTGTACAATGAAGGTAATACTGTCACCGTGTATTATGGGTGTAATCTTGAGGTTTAGCAAGATGATAAGTGAAAAGTGTTTACAACAGTCCTTTATAAGTAGTAAACATGGAATAAACATTAGCTATTGTTTTTATTAATACTGTAATGTTTATGTTATATATACTATATATGGACATATTCACTGTATATGTTAATATATGAACAGACAGGTACATGCACATAGTATATCCTGCTTTTTTTTAAAGCTAATGTTTGTTTGCTCTATTGTATTTTTAGAAAATTAACAACCCTAAAGAAAATACATTTTGGAACTCCTTAGTGATCTTAACTTTCCTCTGAAGCATGACATTTTGGGAAAAACTTTACTTGTATATGATAGCCTTTACCCCAAAGGAGTGAAGGCTTTAGAAAGAATGGGAGATGACTAATAGCAAATCTTAGTCGTGATTTATAGTCCTTTTCTTGAATGTGTTAGTGTGATTAGTACATCCCTTTCCTGAAATGAAAGGATAACTGTTTGCCACAAATAGGCTAAAGGTCAACCAGGGCCTCCTCACCAGTGTATGAAGTGGTAATTTTTGGGTAACTAGTATACAGCACATTTGTTCCTATCTATCAAGGCACCAAAGAGTTGATTCTGTTTCTATTGTAAACAGTACATTATTCTGGAAGGAGCAGTATGCAGAATAGGGTTTGAGTACGAGTTTTCTGAACCTCTAAAATAGAAATAATAATGTTCCTTTTTTCTTGCAACTGTTTTTGTCTTGAAGCTTGCTTTGTTTAGTTTTAGCTCTTTTTTGGTTTGTCCAGTTAATCTTTTGGTTATTGAATGCTTAGAATATCTTTTCCCAACCTTTCACTTTCAACCTATTTCTATCTTGGGATCTAAAGTAGTCTTTTATACATGGCATATAGTAGGATCATGTTGTTACTATTTTTGAAAAGTTCATCATGTCAAAAAAAACCCAAACAAACACGCTGGGCACAGTGGCTCACGCCTGTAATCCCAGTGCTTTGGGAGGCCAAAGCAGGCGGATCACAAGGTCAGGAGTTCAAGACTAGCCTGGCCAACATGGTGGAACCCCATGACTACTAAAAATACAAAAATTAGCTGGGCATAGTGGTGCACACCTGTAATCCCACCTACTCAGGAGGCTGAGGCAGCAGTATTGCTTTAACCCAGGAGACGGAGGTTGCAGGGAGCTGAGATTGCACCATTGCATTCCAGCTCTGGGTGACAGAGCAAGACTCTATGGCAGTGGGGGTTGAGGAGGGGGACAAAAACAAACAACAACAACAACAACAACAAAAAGCCCATCATATCAATCTCTGCCTTTTAATTGGAGAGTTTAGTCCATTTTTATTCACTGTAATTACTGATAAGGAAAGACTTACTTTTGCTGTTTTGCTATTTATGTGTCTTCTGTATTTTTTGTTCCTTGCTTTCTCCATTACTGCCTTATTTTGTGTTAGATAGGTATTTTCTGGTGTACCAGTTTGATTCATTCATTTTTAAACTATACATTTTTTTTCTTTTTTGATCCCATTAAGAGTGAACATGATTGCTATAAACTGTAAATTTTAACTTATTTTCTTTGTGATTTTTCTGGGGGTTACAATTAACATCTTAACTTATGAATATCTGGTTTGATACCAATTTAGTTTCAATAGTATAAAAAATCTTTGTTACTATATAGCTCCCTTCATCCTTTTGTTGTCATTATAAATTACATCTTTATACATTGTATGCTCATCAACAGTGATATATATTGTTTTATGCAGTCTTTTAAATAAAAGACAATGAAAAAGAGGAGATGTGAATTAAAAATTCAATAATATTGACCTTTATATTTACCTATACAGTTAACCTTTAACAGCGTTCTTAATTTCTTTGTATGGATTTGAGTTACCAGTTAGTGTTTTTTCTTTCTAGCCTGAGGGACTTGCTTTAGTGTTTTCTATAGGGCAGGTTTTCTAGTGACAGAGTCTCTCAGTTTTTGTTTATCTGGGGATATCTTAATTTCTTTTTCATTTTGGAGGATAGTTTTGCCAGATAATGAATTCTTGCTTAATGTTTTTTTTCTTTCAACATTTTGAATGTGTTATCTCACTGTCTTCTGGCCTTTATGGTTTCTGATGAGAAATTTGCTGTTCATCTTATTGAGGATCCTTAATACACAATGAGTTACTTCTCTCTTATTGCTTTCAAGAGTCTCAAGAGTCTTTCTTTTTCTAAGACAGAGTCTCACTCTGTTGCCCAGGCTGGAGTGCAGTGGCACAAGGATCTCAGCTCACTGCAACCTCTGCCTCCTGAGTTCAAGTGATTCTCCTGCCTCAGCCTCCTGAGTTGCTGGGATTACAGGCATGCACCACCGCACCTGTTTAATTTTTGTATTTTTAGTAGAGACGGGGTTTTACTGTGTTGGCCAGGCTGGTCTCAAACTCCTGACCTCGGGCGATCCACCCGCCTCAGCCTCCCACAGTGCTAGGATTACAGACATGAGCCACTGGGCCCAACCTATCCTGTATTTTGACAGTTTGATCATAGTGTGCCTTGGTGTGGATGTTTGTGAGTTTATTCTACTTGGAGTCTGTTGAACTTCCTGAAAGTATATATTCATATTCTTCATCGGATTTAGGAAATTTTTGGTCATTATTTCTTTAAATATTCTTTTTTTTTTCTTTCCTTTCCCTTCTGAACTACTATTATATGTCTTATGTTGTATATGTATTATGACCCAGATAGTAATCTTGTATTAACTTTTATAAATACATCTCCCCATTTTGTTGTTTATTTTTTCTTTTCAAGGTGCTGTTTAAATATTGCAAGTTCTTATACAGAAACTTAACTTTTTTTTTTTTTTTTTTGAGACCTGGCTCTGTCACCCAGGCTGGAATGCAGTGGCATGGCATGATCTTGGCTCACTGCAACCTCTGCCTCTGGGGCTCAAACAATCTTTCCACCTCAGCCTCCTCAGTAGCTGGGACTACAGGTGTGCACCATAATGCTTGGCTAATTTTTGTGTTGTTTGTAGAGATGAGCTTTCTCCATGTTGCCCAGACTGGTCTCGAACTCCTGAGCTGAAGCAATCTGCCCACCTACACCTCCCAAAGTGCTGGGATTACAGGCATGAGCCACCTCTCCTGGCCAGAAGGTTGAATTTTATTGTAGTAAAATTTACCAGTCTTTTTCTTTGTGTCTTCTGAGTTTGATATCTTGCTTAGAAGGGTCTTCGTTACCTTAAAAGTATAAAAATATTATTCTGAATTTTCTTTAGATATATAGTATTGATTTCTTAATTGAAATTTTTGTTGACATAATTGCAGTTTCACATACAGTTATAAGAAATTATATATTTATGTGTATATATGTGTGTATATGTGTATTTATCTTTATGTTTTTATTGCCCACTTTACACTGATGTAATCTATAAGAAATTATAGAGAGACTCCATGTACCCTTTACCTAATTCCCCTCAGTGATAACATTCTGCAAAACATTGCTATAATATCAAAGCAGAACATTGACATTGATATAATTCACCTACATTATTCAGATTTGTACAGTTTTACTATAGGCATTTGTGTGTATATATTTAGTTCTGTACAGTTTTATCTCATGTAGGTATGTGTATTCACCACCACGGTCAATATATTGAACTGTTTCATCACTATAATGATTGCTATGGTACCTTTTTATAATCACATCCCCCTTCCTGCTTCCCCTAATCCTGCCAACCACTGCCTCCATTTTTAAAAGTCTGTCATTACAAAATTGCTATATAAATGAGGTCATATGTTGTAACCTTTTGGTATTGTTTTTTCTTTTCCTCACCTTAATTTTCTGGAGATTAATTTGTTATTGTGAGCATAAATTTGTTTATTCCTTTTTTTGCTGAATAGTACTCCATGATAATGTTGTATCACAGTTTTTTTAACCATTCACCTGTTTAAGGACATCTGGGCTGTTTCTTGTTTTGGGTTGTGGCATAGTAATACTTTGCATTTGGTCTTTGACCAGGACTTCTGGCACAGAATTCCTCATCTACCTGGAATTTCCTAAGTGAGAAGGTGATAGGTGTATGTTTTGTTATTTATAACAAACTGCTTTCAGCCATACCTGAGTTTATGCTGAGATAATTCTTGATGAGGCCCTAGATAGTTTTAGGAGGGGGGCTAGTTGCCAGAAAGACCAAGCCTTGATTAGAGGATCGGAACATTCAACTTCATTTCCCAATCTCCAGGGAGGGGAGAGAGGTCCAATCACCAAATGGCCAGTGATTTGATCAATCATACCTGTATAATGAAACCTTTTTAATAACTCCTAAACAATAAGGAGGTTCAGAGAGCTTCCAGGTTGGTGAACACATTGAGTTGCTGGGAAGGTGGCATGTCTGGAGGGGACATGAAAGTTCCCTTGCATACCCCTCTGTCTCATAACCCTCCCTATGCATCTCTTCCATTTGATTGTTCTTGAGTTATATCTTCAATAATAAATCAGTAAGAGTAAGTAAGCAAAGTGCTTAACTGAGTTCTATATTATTTTAGTGAATTATTGAACTTGGTAGAGAGGGCTGGCATCATGGCAACAATTGAATTTGTAGTTGGCAGGGCAGAAATGTGGGACATCTAGGCACCTAGTTTGTGACTGGTGCATGAAGTGGGTCAGTTTTATGGGACTGAGCCCTTAACCTGTGGAGTCTGATGCTATCAGATAGTGTGAGAATTGATTAGAATTGTGAGATATCAGTAGGTGTCAGATAACTGGTTTTGAAAAAGATACTACATATCTTTTGTCAGGAGGAGAAAGAAAGACTCATTGGCTATTATGAATAAAACTGCTATGAACATTTCTGTACCGATTTATAAATATATATATATATATATTTTAGCATAAGTTAACATTTCTCTAGGGTAAATGCTCAGGAGTGCAGTTGGCTGGACTGTATGGTAAATGTATGTTTAGTTGTTTTTAATAACTTCAAGAATATTTTTGCAAGCGGCTGTACTGTTTTATATTTCCACCAGTGAAGTATTAGTGATGCAGTTTCTCTGCATTCTCATTAGCATTTGATGTTGTCACTATTTTTTATTTCACTCATTCTGATGTATAGTGATAACGTAGTATTGTCTATTATGATTGGATTTTCAGCTCTTTATTATTATGTTCTACAGAATAACCAGTTTATTATGTGTACTACATATGCAGAATTTATTGTTGCTATCTGTTCATATTTTCACTGATATAGCCTGTTGCCCTTCTAAAAATTGCCAGTACTTACAAACATTTCTTGTAAGACTGGGTGATAATATTAATGAATGTGGTTTTTGATACTATGTAATGAAATATGTCAACATTTGGAAGACCTGTACAATCCTGTGAATCAGTGTGTTTTAAATGACCAAAGCCTGACATTACAAAATCATGTAAAATATTTATTTTAAGCATAATATAGACTAATGGGTTTTAATGAAACAAGGTATAAAAAATTTACTGATATGGTTTCAGGTTTCACATTGTAACTAAGAAAGTATCAGTTGTCACATTCTAAAATTATACCAAGGAATATTCATATATAATTATCTGAAAAGTCTTTGAAAATACTTTTTAGTTTTCCAGTTATATGTATTGTGAAGCCGGGTTTTCTTCATATACTTTAACCAAAACTACACATTGCCATAGATTGAATGCAGAGGCAGCTACAGAATCCAGATGTCTTCTGTTAAGACAGACATTAAAGATACTTTCAGAAATGTAATACAAACTTTTTTAACTAATTGCTTTTTATTTGCATAAAATATACTGTTTAACTTGTAGTGAGTTCATTGTTAATTTTAAATGAATTAATTATTTTCAAGTTTCTCAGTTTTGTTTTTCCAGCTTTCTTGAGGTATAATTTTAAAAAGTATATATTTAAAGTATACAATGTGATTGTTTTGATATATGTACACATTGTGAAATTATTACTAAAATTGTGCTAATTAACTTATTCGTTACCTCACATAGTTGTCTTTTTTTGTTGTTTTGGTGAGAAAACTTAAGATCTGCCAGGTGTGGTGGTTCATACCTGTAATCCCATTACTTTGGGAGGGTGAGGTGGGTGGATTGCTTGAGTCCAGGAGTTCCTGACCAACCTGGGAAACATGGTGAAACCCTGTCTTTACAAAAAATGTGAAAAATATTAGCTGGGCATGGTGGCTCATGCCTGTGGTCCCAGCGACTTGAGAGGCTGATGTGGGAGGATCACCTGAGCCTGGGAGGTTGAGGCCACAGTGAGACATGATTGTACCACTGCACTCCAGCCTGTGCAGTAGAGTAAGACCCTGTCAAAAAAAAAAAAAAAAAAAAAAAAGCTAAGATTTACTGTCTTAGCAAATTTAAATTATACAATATAATAATAGTATTAACTACAGTTACCGTGTTATACATGTTCTTTTGTAGTTCTCTGTTGTTCTTTTGTAGCTTTTCTACATTTCTTTTGGACAATTATTTTGAAATCTTTGTCAGGCAGTTTGTAGATCTTAATTTCTTTAGGGTTGGCTACTGGTGCTTTATTTTGTTCCTTAGAGGGTGTTATGGTTTTTGTGTTTATTTGTGATCCTTCTGGCTTTGGTTTGGTAGTTGTGGATTTGAAGATGTAGGAAACTCTTCCAGTCTTTACTGGAAAGTTGGCTTTAACAAAAGGTTGGCTTTGGCAGGGAAAGCCCATCACCAGTCAGCCTGGCCAGAGTCTCTGAGCGGGCTGATTGGTCGAGTGCACAGGTTAGCTTTCTTCCGAAGTCCTTGGGTAGGCTGGCCTAGTTCCTGGGTCAGCAGGTAGGCATTCCTGGCACATGAGTTTACAGGATCAGTCCTGTTGCCTGGGTGTGGGTGTGTTCCTGGATTCGGGGGTAATGGGGATGAGCCTGGTAAAAGGATCTACTGGGTTGGGCCTGGCAACGGGGTCTGCGGGGTAGGCCTGAAACTTGGATCCACAATGACTAACTGGCAATGGGGCAGTCCTGGCATCTCTTTCCATGGAGGCGAGCCTGGTGCATGATACCATGTGGCTGGGCCTTGAACCTGTTTCTGTGGGGACTTGCCTGGCACCAGGTTCTATTGGGCAGCTCTGAAGCCTGGGCTTTGGGGGCCAGCCTGGCACTGGGGCTTGTCTTAAGCCTGGCCCTGCAGGGGCAGGCCTGGAGCCTTAGGTCACTGGCTGTCCTTGTGTTGGACTTGGCTTGGAGCTTGGGTACATGGCAAATGACCTGGCACCAGAATTCACTGGGGTAGGCCTGGGGCTGGGGTACCCAGTGAAGTAGGGGACTCATCTCATTCTCGTTTCCCTCTGGGGAGGGTCTCTCTTATGAGCTGTGCTTCACGTGCTTGGGGGAAGGGAATCATGTATAATGTGAAACTGTCTTTCATATCCTTTTCAATGTATATTTTCTTATTTCTGTATTCTACTCAGGTGCTGTAATCTCTCACCTGGATTCCTTAGTTCTTTTGAATATATTTTTGTACTTGGATGTTTGTTCAAACTGATGTTTCTGAAACTTCTACCATCTTGCTGACATCACTCCTCAGTTTTAATATATAAAATAGCACTTACTGATATATATATATATATATATATATAATTCATGTAAGCAAAAGCTCTTTAGGGTACTCAGTAATTTTCATTTTTCCTCTTTTCTTTCTTATTTAGAGATATGATCTCACTGTGTTGCCCAGTCTGGGCTTGAACTCCTCCTGGCCTTAAGTGATCCTTCTGCCTTGGCCTCACAAAATGTTGAGATTACAGATGTGAGCTACCACATCCAGCCTCTCAGTAATTTTTAATAATGTAAAGTGTTTCTTTGTCTATAAATTTGGTGAACTACTTGTTTAGATAAAAAGAAGCTGAAGAGACATGACAACAAACTGTAATACATATTCTTAGACTGGATGCTTTTCAGTAGGAAATGAAAATGCTCTAAGGAGCATTATGGGGATGATTGACAAAATTGGAATTTGGACTGTGGATTAGATTATAATTGTATCAATGTAAATTTCTTGAATTTGATGATGGTACTAGCATTATGTAAGAGAGGAGGTACATACTATAGTTTTACTGGTACAATATGTGAAGTCTACTTACAAATGGTTTAGAAAGATAAACATACATATACATATATATATAGAAAGAGAATGATAAAACAAATATGGCAATAATGTTATAAATTAGTGAACTCTGCATAAAGGCTATACAAGAGTTCTCTGTGCAATGTGAAATTATTTCAAAATAAAAATTACAACAATTATAAAGTAATATATAAGTTTCTTAGAAGCAATTTTTAAGAATTAATTGGCGAGAGTTTTATTGTGCGTGTGATGACCATGAAATGTTTCCAGAAGTTGAAGACACTTGTTGTGTAAGTACTTTGTAGTTGGCACCACTTTTCAGAGGCTATTCTTTATGCTCTGCTGCCCCCTAGTGACTTTATGCTCATTAGCAATTGTTTCTTGCAAGCATAGTTTAAGCTGGATATTTAGAGCGCTATAATCATTATTTAAAAACAATTTAGTATCACCTGTAATCCCAGCATTTTGGGAGGCTGAGGCGGGCAGAGCACGAGGTCAGGAGTTTGAGACCAGCTTGCCCAGCATGGTGAAACCCCGTCTTTACTAAAAATACAAAAAATTAGCCAGATATGGTAGCATGCACCTGTAATCCCAGCTGCTCGGGAGGCTGAGGCAGGAGAATTGCTTGAATCTGGAAGGCGGAGGTTGCAGTGAGCCGAGATTGCACCACTGCACTCCATCCTGGGCAACAGAGCAAGACTCTGTCTCAAAACAACAACAACAACAACAACAACAGCAACAACACCCAAAAAACTTAATACCAAATGAAATAACTTTTATGGGGGCAAGGCAAAATATTATTTTGAAGCCATCTCTAATGGCCTCCTTTTTTCTTTGAATTTTTTAAAAATTGTGTTTTTGTTCTTGTGCTTCCTTTGTATTGCATCCTCAGTGCCTTCTCTCTCTTTCTCTCTTTTAAAAGGTAATATTTATTAGTTTCTCACCCAAGAGCAACAATGAGACATAAATTGTGTACTCTTCTCTTCTTCTTTCCTTTTAGCATTAAATATCAGTAAATAGTATTATCTTAGTGACTTACTTTGTAGTCAGGCATACGTGATTTGGCCCATAATCTCTCATTTGTAATCCCCAAATCCTAAGGGCTCTAAAAACTATTTGTTGTCAAAACCTGCCTTAATTCATTTGGCAAGAAAACCTGATGTGAGTTGACTTAATATATTAATAATTTTCATATTTACCACTTTTGTGAATATTCCTATATTTTACTGCTGAAATATGAAAGTGTTTGATTATGGAATGCTTCTTAAGATCTTACTGGGATGTTACATAATATGTGACAGATGAGCTGTATTTAAAAAAATGTACAGAATTTTTAAAAACTGTACAGAATTTGGCATTATGAAACATTTTGCTACAAGGATTTTTGATTGGGGATTTTAGCCCTGTAATTGATTTGCTTAGCTTTGACTCACAGTTATTGGTATGAGACAGTTGACTAGCTTATTCTACTTTCTATCTTCTCTCTTTTTTTCCTCAGGTATATAATTTTTATTTACTATTTTTATGTATCATACTTGATCACTTTTAATCTGATCTTGTTTTTGTCTTAGAGTTGCAGTTAAATATATTCAGTCTTCATTGACATTCTTTTTTATTGAGGTTTTCTCTTATCTAATTTGGTTTGAGTTCGTCCTCTAGTAGTTGCCTTAAGAAGGACTTATGTGAAAAATAATTTTTGAGTTATTGTATATTCAGAATTTTAGCTCTGTAGACTTTATATTCAAAGGCTAGCTTGGTTGAGATTAAAATTCTTGACTCATATTTTGTTTCCTTGCCTATGTCGTCTTCTGGTATTCAATGTTGCTGTAGAAAAGTCTGATACCTGTTGATTTTTCTTTTTCCCTAAGTGCTTATTCTTTATTATTGTTATTTTTGGCTATCTATTGATTCTTCTTCCTATTTTATTTTATTTTATTTTATTTTATTTTATTTTTGAGACAGAGTCTTGCTCTGTTGCCCAGGCTGGAGTGCAATGGCGTGATCTTGGCTTACTGCAACTTCTGCCTCCTGGGTTCAAGCGACTCTCCTGTCTCAGCCTCCCCAGTAGCTGGGATTACAGGTGTGCACCACCATGCCTGGCTAATTTTTTTTGAATGTTTAGTAGAGATGGGGTTTCACCATGTTGGCCAGGCTGGTCTCGAACTCCTGACCTCAGGTGATCCTCCTGCCTTGGCCTCCCAAAGTGCTGGGATTACAAGTGTGAGCCACTTCGCCTGGCTCTTCCTTTTTGAATCATGAGACATTACTCAAAGAATTTTAGCATGCACCCTTGACTCATTAGAGTCTAATATAAATTGATATTTCTGTCACTTCCTTGACAGTGCTGGGAATATGTAACACTTTTTCATTTATCCTCTTGTTGTCATGAATTTTAATTTTACATGTAATTTTGTTCCCATATAACATTATCCTTATTATTTCATAGGGACACCATTCATGTATGTTTACTCTTTTGTTTGATTCTTCATTTCCTCCTCCATCTCTGTGCTTCGTTCTGAGGTCACTTTCCTTTTGTGTGCAGAACTCCCGTTAGCATTTTTTTTTAGGGCAGGACTCATTTATTTTGTTTGTATGAAAATATACATAATATATACTTTACTATTTTAACCATTTTTAAGTGTACAGTTCAGTGGCATTAAGTATATTCACATTTTTGTGTAATCAATACTGCCACCTATCTCCAGAGCTTGTCTAATCCTTCCAAATTGCAACTGTGTACTCATTAAGCAATAACTCCTTATTTTCCCCCTCTCCCAGCTCCTGGCAAGCAACATTCAATTTTCTGTCTCTATGAATTTGAGTACTATAGGTAATTCATGTAAACAGAATTATATCCTATTTGTCCTTTTGTGATTGGCCTATTTTATTTAGCAGGATGTCTTTGAAGGTTCATCCATGTTTTAGCATGTGTCACAATTTCCTTCCCTTTTAAAGGCTGAATAATATTCCATTGTATTATTTACCACATTTTGTTTATCCATTCATCTTTTGATGGACACAAGATGGGTTGCTTCTTCCTTTTAGCCCTTGTGTATAATGTATCTATGAACATGGATGTATAAATATTGCTTCCAGTCTTCCTTCAATTCTTTTGATTATAGACTCAGAATTGGAATTGCTGGATCATATAGTACTTTGATTTTTAATTTTTTGAAGAAGTAGTGTACTCTTTTCAAAAGTAGCTGGACCACATTTTCACAATACTTGTCTTAATTTTTAGAGTTTTTTGGGTTTATTTGGTTGGTTTTTTTTGGAGACAGGATCTGGTCTTGATCTTGTTCTTGCTCTGGCTGGAATAGTACAGTGGCACAATCATGGTTTACTGCAGCCTCGACCTCTTAAAGGGCATTTTTTGTTAGTAAAACATCTAAGGTAAAATTCTAGGCTGGTGGCTTATTTTTTCAGTGTGCCTTAAAGTATTGTTCAATTGCCCTTTGACATATCTTCTCTGTTAAAAAGTTAGCTCTTAGACTTTTTGTTTTTCCCTTGAAGGTAACATAATTTTTCCTCTGGCAGCTCATAATACTTTTTTCTTTGTTTTCAGTTCTTGGTAGTTTTATTATGATGTGCATAGGTGTACTGGTCTTTATTCTTATTTTAAAAAATGAAGTACTGCTTTATTGCTCAGGCTGGAATATAGTGCACAGTTATAGCTCACTGCAGGTGATCCTCATGCCTCAGCCTCCCAAACAGCTGAGACTATAGGCACATGCTACTGTGCCTGGGTTTTTTTTTTTTTTTTTTTTTTTAATTTGAGACAGGGTTTTGCTTTGATGCCCATGCTGGTCTTGAACTCCTGGCTTCAAGCAATATTCTTGCCTCAGCCTCCCAAGGTGCTGGGATTACAGGTGTGAACTACCACACCTGGCCAAGTATAGTTTTCTTTACATTCATCATGCTTTGGGTTTATAGGGCTTGAAACTATGGACTGATACCTTTCGTAAGATTTTAGAAATACTTGGCTATTATGTCTTTAAATATTGTTTCTGCACAATTATGCAATGACAAAATTTCTTTCAGAGGAGTTATGGATTTAAAAATATTTTCATAATATCAGTTAGATGTTATTTACTTTTTTTTTTTAAGCTTGCATTCTCCTAGGGGAATAGAATTGAGTTTCTTAGAGGCTACATGATATGAAAATATTGTTTCAGTGGTGAGTGTTATTTATAGTTGTATGTTCTTTTATTTAATAATTTTTCCAGTTTTAATTCCTTTTTTTTCAATTTTTATTTTATTTTATTTTTTATGGAGTCTTGCTCTATCACCCAGGCTGGAGTCTGGAGTACAGTGGCATGATCTCAGCTCACTGCAACCTCTTCCTGCTGGGTTCAAGTGATTCTCCTGTTTTAGCCTCCCGAGTAGCTGGGATCACAAGCACGTGCCACCACACCCAGCTAAGTTTTATATTTTTAGTAGAGACAGGGTTTTGCCATTGTTGTCCAGGCTGGTCTCGATCTCCTGACCTCAGACAATCCTCCTGCCTTGACCTCCCAAAGTGGTGGAATTACAAGCGTGAACCACTGCGCCTGGGCTTTTTTTTAAAACAAGGTCTCTCTGTCACTCAGGCTGGAGTACAGCAGTCTGATCTCTGCTCACTGCGACCTCCACCTCCCAGGCTTAGGTGATTCTCCCACCTCAGCCTCCTGAGTAGCTGGGACCACAGGTGCATGCCACCATGCCTAAGCTAATTTTTTTGGTATTTTTTGTAGAATTGGGGTTTTGTCATGTTGCCCAGGCTGGTCTCAAACTCCTAGCCTCAAGCAATCCGCCTGCCTCAGCCTCCCAAAGTGTTGGGATTACAGGCTTGAGCAACTGTGCCTGGCCCAGTTACAGTTTTTACATGGCTAATGTCAATAAACATAACCACATATATAAAAGTTCTTGGGAAACCCAAGGGGAATATATATATATATATGTATTATTTTTTTTTTTTTCGAGGTGGGGTTTTGCTCTTGTTTTCCAGGCTGGAGTGAAATGGCGCGATCTCAACTCACTAGAACCTCTGCCTCCCAGGTTCATGCGATTCTCCTTGCTGGAATTACAGCCACATCCGGCTAATTTTTTGTATTTTTAGTAGAGAAGGGGTTTCACTATGTTGCCCAGGCTGGTGTCGAACTCCTGACCTCAGGTGATCCACCTGCCTCGGTTTCCCAAAATGCTGGGATTAGAGGCATGAGCCACTACACTCGGCCAGGAAACCCAATATTTTTTGAGAGCATAAAAATGGTGCCAGGCCAAAAAGTTTGAGAACTGCTGGCTGAGGGCTTTTGACTGTGTCCCATGTGTTTCATTTTTCTTAGATTCTTCTGTATTTTCCATCCTTTCCTTTCCTTGTTCTCTTTGTGCTTCAGTGTGGATTTTTTTTGTTTTCTTTTCCTTATTTATTTATTTTTTGAGACAGGGTTTCACTCTGTCACCCAAGCTGGAGGGCAGTGGCAAGATCTTGGCTCATTGCATCCTCAGCCTCCTGGGTTCAAGTGATTTTTGTGCCTCAGCCTCCAGGTAGCTGGGATTATAGACATGTATCACTAGATTTGAATAATTTTTATATTTTTGGTAGAGATGGGGTTTCACCATGTTGGCCAGGCTGGTCTCCATCTCCTATCCTCAAATGATCCATCTGCCTTATCCTCCCAAAGTGCTGGAATTACAGGTATAAGCCACCATGCTCAGCCTCAATGTGGATTTTTTCAATTGACTTATTTGCTGGTAAATCATCTATGGAGTTCTGAATTTTAAAAACCCAGTTCTGGGTTTTCTTGAGTTTTATAATTAAAAAAAAAAAATGGTAAGGCTGTGGTAAAATTATCCATCTTTTCATCTGTTTTCTTCTTTTCCTTTTTTCTTGTCATATTAGTCATAGCCATTTTTAAAGTTCTTATTTGATGAGTTCAATATCTAGATCATCTGTTGAATCCTTATTTTTAGTCATATGAGCTCTCAGTATGCCTGGTAATTTTGGACTGAATAGACATTAAAAAAATTGTGGAGGTTTTGGATGGTATTTTCTTCCTTAAGTGAGGGTCCCTCCACTCTGCCCCCATTTTTTGTTAAGGAAGATGGTATGGCAATGTCCTCTTTAATCCAGTCAACAACTGAGCTAGCTAAATCTAGAGCTCGACTTTAGCTAGGCTGTGACTGTCTCTGGCTCATTACTGCCTTATGCTGTCGTCTTCCAGACATTCCAAAGAGCCTGGAGTGATGATTAGGGGCCTTTCCCTTGGTAGATCTTTAATTCTATTCTTTCCTTTATGCCTCAACACTACCTAAAATTCTGTCATCTTCTCTGAGTCTTTTTGCTTATCTTAATCTCTCTCCTTGCATAGCTTAAGAGTTCAGCAAATGTATTGAGAAAATAATAAGAGTGTTATGTTTCTTCCTATTTTTCCTCTTCAGGATTCTAACCTCTTGTGCCTCTAATTTAAGTTACTGGGGTTCTCCAAAACTGTCAAAAACTGATTTTTCTACCTTTTGGTCTTGACTTTCTGCTTGTTCTTTTTACTGGGAACTTCAGCCTCTTGAGTGCAGATATGATATTTACTTTGAGGGGGAAAAAGTGAGTAAAGAATATTGGCTGACACATTCTTACTGTTTCCCTCTTCTCTAGTGTTTTGTTCCCTTAATTTCTGGTTGCTTGAGCAGTTCTGTTTTTGTTTGTTTGTTTATTTGTTTGTTTTTTGAGATGGAGTCTTGCTCTGTCTCCCAGGCTGGCGTGCAATGGCGCGAGGTTAGCTCACTGCAACCTCCGCCTCCCAGGTTCAAGCAATTCTCCTGCCTCAGCCTCCTGAGTAGCTGAGATTACAGGCACCTGCCATCATGCCTGGCTAATTTTTGTCTTTTAGTAGAGGTGGGGTTTCACCATGTTGGCCAGGCTGGCCTTGAACTTCTGACCTCAGTGATCCACCTGCCTCAGCCTCCACCTGCCTCAGCCTCCCAAAGTGCTGGGATTATAGGCGTGAGCCACTGCGCCTGGCTGCCTGAGCAGTTCTGTAAGTCAGTCAGGAAATAACCCTTCATAAACAGGTATGCAGAAGACCTAGAGAGGTAATAGTTTATTTATTTTTATTTTAAAGTTTTTTGAGAGAGAAGGTCTTGCTCTGTTGTCCTAGCTGGAGTATACTGGAGCTCACTACAACCCTGAGCTCTTGGCCTAAAGTGATCCTCCTGACTCAGCCTTCCAAGTAGCTAGGACTACAGGCATGTGCCACCATGCCCAGCTAATTAAAAGAATTTTTTTTTCCTTCCTAAATGGAAGGGACCTTATCAAGTTGATTTTTTTTTTTTCTTATAGTGATGGGGTCTTACCACGTTGCTCAGGCTGGTATTGAACTCTTGGGCTCAAGTCATTGAACCACCTTGGCTTCCCAAAGCACTGGGATTATAGGTGCCAGAGTAAGACCCTCTCTCAAAGAAAAAAAAAAAAGAAAAAACACATTCAAATGGACTTTTTCTGGAAAACAGGAATGGAAATTCAGGAAGCTTAAACATTCTTGAGCAGGACAAGCATAAGCAACCACACCTGGCTGGGAGTATCAGTTTAGATTGGAGCAGGAGCAAGGAGAGTTTCAAGAAAGAGATTTCCAGAAAAAGGAATTCCAGCCAGGAAGGAATGTTAATATTAGCATGCAATCTGGCTTAAAAGGGAAGAATATTTATATCGTTAAAATAATGCAAATGTTGTTTGTTAGTTTGCAAAGACAAAGTATTGGCTATCTATGAAAAACAATTATGATTATAGAACAGAATATATATTTTATCAACTCTATCAGTGGAAAATTCATTTCCACAGTTGGGGAAAGTAAGGAAAAGATATAAAGGGAAAGTAAGGGGGCCAGGCATGTGGCTAATGCCTGTCATTCCAGCATGTTGGGAGGCTGAGGCAGGATTGCTTGAGCCCAGGAGTTTGAGAGCAACCTGCATAACAGAGTGAGACTCCATCTCTACAAAAAATTAAAAAATTAAAAAATTAGCTGGGTGTGGTGGCACAGCTACTTTGGAAGCTAAGTTGGGAGGATTGCTTGAGCGTGGGAGGTCAGGGCTACAGTGAGCTGTGATCACACCACTGCACTCTATCTAGTCTGGGCAACAGAGTGAGACTCTGTCTCCAAAATCAGAGAAAATAAGGGAGAGGTAGTGATTCATTTTGTGTAGTTGGGAATCAAGATAATCTGTTGTTAATAATACAAGAAACAAAAGCATAACTATTATTTATATTACAAAAACAATCTTTAGCAAAACTAAAAGGGGTATGTAAGTATTGAGAGGAAAAGGAATGATATGATATGATGAGGTAATTCTTTATCAATTATTGTAGGAAGTAGACAATATCTAAAATTGATAAAAGGAAAATGGCAATATTATCTTTTTATTTTATATTATTTTAATTTTTTAAGACAAAGTCTCGCTCTCACACATGCTGGAGTGCAGTTGTACAATGACAGCTCACTGTGGCCTTGACTTCCTGTGCTCAAGTGATCCTCCCACCTCAGCCTCCCGAGTAGGTGGGCCTACAGGCATGCCACCACACCCAGCTAATTGTTGTATTTTTTGTAAATACAGGGTTTCACCATGTTGCCCAGGCTGGTCTCAAAATCCTGGGCTCAAGTAATCTGTCTGCTTTGGCCTCTCAAACTGCTGGGATTATAGGTTTGAACCACAGCACCCAGCCAATATTATATTATTTGAAGATATGGGCTTAATTCTCAAAAATTAAAAATATAAACATTTATAAAAGTTCAAATTGGACGAGACCTGGTAGCTCATGCCTGTAGTCCTAGCACTTTGGGAGGCCAGGGCGGGGCAGATTGCTTGAGGTCAGGAGTTCAAGACCAGCCTGGCCAACATGGTGAAACCCTGTCAACACCAAAAAAACAAAAATTAGCCAGGCGTGGTAGCATATGCCAGTAGTCCCAGTTGCTTGGGAGGCTGAGATAGGAGCATCACTTGAGGTCTGGGAGGTGAGGTTGCAGTGAGCTGAGATCATGCCACTGCACTCCAGCGTTGGTGCTAGAGTAAGACATGTCTCAAAAAAAGAAAAAAAGAAAGAAAAAAGAAAAAACACATTCAAATTAACTTTCTCTGGAAAACAGGAATGGTAATTCAAGAAGCTTAAACATTCTTGAGCAGGATAAACATAAGCAATGAAACACCACAAAGGTACTATGCAAAGGAATGACAACAATAGATCTAAATACAGGAAGGGGGAAATGGAAGTATACTCAGTTAATTATAAAGAAATCAGGACGAGAGATCCAAGATGGCCGACTAGCAACAGCTCAGGAATGTAGCTCCCAGTGAAAGTGCAGAGAACGAGTGGATGCCGCACTTTCCGACGAATTTTTGTTGCCCACAGACTCCGAGACTCCCGGCAGAGAAGCCACACAGGTCGCCAGCGCGACTCTTTTGGCCCGCGCAGCTCTTTTGCCGGCGCCCGGCGCGGCGCTTCCCGATGCAGAGTAAACGGGACGGACGGGCTCAGCTGGTCCCATCCCCACAAGGAGAACAGCAATAGGAAGCGCCGAGGACTGAGAGTTTCACAGCAAGCACAGAGAACCCGGGAAGGTCTGGCTCTGAGGGGAACCGGCGTCCGCCAAAGGAAAACTAAGAAACAGAAAAACTTCATCACCGGGCCGAGAGAGATCCAAAATGGCCGCGTAGCAGCAGCTCGGGATTGTGGCTCGCGGTGAGGGCGCAGAGAGCGAGTGGACGCCGCAGTTGCA
>PVKP010018562.1:0-43988 GCA_004027715.1 Plecturocebus donacophilus | reverse complement strand
GCCTGCTGTTCTTTCTATGGGGAAATGCTGAAGTCACTTGGAACTGCTGGTTGGGATGATTGTGGCAAGTGCTTTCTTGCCACACTGAGTGAGGTGGCACTTCCGCATTAAAGTCCCTTAGCATTTTCTAAGGGGAGCAGTTTAAAGATATCTCTTCGTAAAATACCCGATTGTTCTAACCAAGCATCCTTTTGGCTAGAACTGACCCCTGCTTTTCTCCAAAGGTAAATATTGAATGTGACAATGGGAGAAAGTCATTCATTTCAAGCTGTTATTAACAAGCTCTGGCAGAAATTCAACAAGCAAGAATCTGGTTTGAAATCCAGACACCCAAAGGCCTAGGCTGATCACTGTGTTTATCTGTAACATGGATACTTGCAAACAGCAGTCTGTTACATGGGTTTCCTTTGAACTAGGAAGGCTGGCATCCTTCCAAAGGGACCACTGGGTCTAAGGGTCCTACTGCCCGCTTGGTTCCAAAACCTTCTCTTGTGTCTAGAATTTTGGGGGATATCATTGCCTTCTTATGCCCGTTGGCCAGCCCATTGGTTTAGAGTGAACTTAACAGAAATACAGACACGTTTGCTTCTGAGGTTTTAGGAATGAAATTCCCATACAGCTCACCTGAAGTGGAGCGTTAAGTGCCTCCTTGCAGAATCATTGGTCCTACATTTGTCGTGTTGTGATGCATGCCTTTGACACATAGCAAACACCTAGGATCCTAGAATGTCACACCAGCAAGGCCCTAAGACATCGCGCTTCTTCTGATGGCAAACCTACAGCCCAGGGTGCTATGTGAGTGGCTCGAAGCCCTACAGCAAGCTGACCTCAAGGCTGCGCCCGGGCTCCTGGCGCTGACAAGCTCACACCCCCACATTCTGCCCTCCCAGGATCCTCCGGACTCTTTAAGAGGAGGAGACGCTGACCTGGGCATTTGGAGAGACACAGTCTTCCCGGACTCGGGTGTGGGAGGGGTAAGGGGAGTCTCCGGGTTGCTGACTCCATTTAGTCTCAGGAAGTGTACCTGTTTAGGGTCCCTCAGTTTTGCAGCCAAGCCAAGGCAGGTGCAGTCCCTGCCTGCTGTGTGTTGCTGGGACACTTTGCGGCAAGTGTCACCTTCACTCTCCCGACTCACCTAATGCTGACAATGGTAACTGTGGACCAGGTCTTCTCCCCACACCTCCTGAAATACCCATTTGTCGATGGAACTACTCCTCCAGGAATTTCCCCGTCAAGGGCCTGTGAATGACACCAGGAGCAGCCTATTGTATACGATATTGTTTTCCAGACTGAAATACAGTCAAAGTAACTATTGCCCAGTGAGTGGTATCAGACGTGCATGGGGAGAAGCCATGGGGTAGCACCAATGGAAATTGGAATTCCAGAGCCCCTTATCTTCCAGAAGAATTCCTCGGACTCCATGGAAGGCTGTCATTCCACAGAGCAGTTCACTACTGCTGCTTCCATTGGAGGGACGTAACTCAGTGCAAAATGCAAAGAAGTCAGGTGGACCGGGAAGCATGTTGGCCAGTGTTGGTCACCTCACCTGTCCAGGTGGGCACTCCCTTCTGCAGCTGCCCCCATGGCTTCTCCCTGTGCAGCACGGACACCCAGGCAGTATTCCAGTGTTCACGGAGGCCCACAATCCATCACCAAGCAGGCAGGACAAAGATCTACTTGCATCCTCAAATGGCATGCTTTCAGATTTCAGGAGCACTTTTCCAAGGAAAAGACCGAAAAGGGGCTTTTGAACCTCTAGGAGAGAAAGAGAGAGAACAAGTCAGGCTGAACAATGTGGTTCTCAGCAAGCAGCAGCCCGCCTGAATCCCCGCGCCTACACACGGGGTGGGCTTCTGGCGGAAGACTGTGGGAACGGAGACCAAACAAATGCGAAGTGCCCTCAGCGCTTCTCAAACGCAGGACTGGCAACAATAGAAAATGCAAGCTGAACAGAAAAACAAACAGGTAGCCCTGGCAGCTGGGCACTGCCCCAGTGTCTGAATGATTTTGTGACTGAATCAGGCACCTGGCTGTAGCATTGTAGTTTGTTCCTCCTCAGCTAGGGTGACATACTTACCAGAATGTCGCCTTAGTGCCTGGGCTTCTTCAAAAACAGAAGGGGCAAGAACGGAACAGGGCGTGCAGGATTTGCTCAGGACTGTCTGCTTTTGCCCACGGGAACTGCAGTGGCCTGGAGAAGCGGTTGAGTGGGTTGTGTAAGCGTCAGCCGCTTCTGTCTCAACAGGGAAAATACCGATCTGGGTAAGCACACGTTGTTTTTTGTTTTTGTTTTTGTTTTTGTTTTTTAACGGAATCAATTCCTTATAAAAAATGAAGTCTCCATAGCATTTGTTTTCCATTTTTAAGTTGTTGTAAGAGCAATGGAGTGAAATGGAAACGGAATCACCTCCCAGGGCCTGCGATCTTCCCGCACCTGCATCCTTCAACGGTCTCCGTGTCATTCCCTTTTTGTCACACTCTGACCTTCTCTCTGATCACGATCTTCACTTATACTATCATTGCTCACCGCCCAGACAGACTCTGTAGATTTCAAATGTCAAAATCAAGGAATTCCCCACACAATCATTTAATCAGGAAAAGAGAGAGAGGAAAAAATGAAAAGTAAATGAAGTCCAGCTCACATTCTCCACACCCTCCACACCCTCCGTGGATGCTAGGCTTAGCCAAGTCTCCTTCCTAACCATGTGTGCTGCTTGTTGAACAATAAACTAAAAGGTTTGTTTCCAGGGTTATGTTACTGTTGGCTGATAGCATATCATTTCAAGGGGGTCCATTTTTCTCAGCGCGGCTCAAATCACTTTGGCAAGTTTAATCTGGTCTAACAGCTTTGCTATTTACTGCTGGAATTTCTGTATCTTAAGAGCACCCTGGGAATTTAGCTTAGTGGCTAAAAGATTGACTTATAGCTCCAAACCAGGTGGAACTGGGGATGCACTGAAAATACACACAAGGATATATTGCAGAATTATCTCCGCTCTAAGAGCATTCCCACGGGCATGAAATTAATTTCTGGTTTTTAAACTGAGCAAAACTGACTCTGTGCATCTAGCGCTTTAGAGCATTCCTCCTGTTGAAAGCAGAGAGCTGGGCTAGGGAAGGAGGTGGGGGCTGGGACGCACACAGACCTGGGCTCTGTGATTTACTTGTCCCGTGATCTTGGGTGTATTTCTTGATCTCTTTGAGCTTTCTTATCCTCATTTGTGCAAGGGGGTTAATAAATCCTCCCGTGGAGAGTTGTCCTGGGGATCCGGTGAAGCAATGCTCTGGGGATACATATTCATAAGTCTCTGTCTCTATTTAGAGGAATCTCCATCCCCTCTATCTAAATCATTCTCGTCTTCTCCCCCTTTATAAAATATGTTTCAAAAGTTACAGAGCCTGGGACTTATGAGGACCATCAGAGTCATAGTGACTCCAATCCTTGTAGATGGGACCAGAGTTGATCAAGCTTTTTCACAAAGTTGTTTCACCCTGTTTTTCCAAATGTCTTAGGAAGAGATCATTCTGACTTCTGTTACCCAGAAGAAGAAGCTATGCCACATAATTGAAGATTAGCCAAGCAGGGACCTGATAATCATAAGATAACAACAATGGCAATGACGACAAGGCTGATGATGATATCAGGAGCTAACCTGGGAGCTAACCTTCACTGAGGGCTTCCTTGCACCTGATATTACATTAAGTAGCCCAATGTAGAGTTACTCATTCTAATATTCACAACACCTTATTTGGTAGGACTATTATGATCCCCATTTTATGAATGAGATCATCATGTTTCAGAGATATCCAAGGTCACCAAACAAGTGGGAAGCAGAACAGGATTCAAATCCATCTTTTTACTCCATTTTCATAACAAACCATAGTCTAATTATCTTTCTACCATCTCAAATGATAGATGACATTAGAGAAGAAAGGTTCCCTTTGTAGAAAATAACATTATCAGGAAGATTTTTAAAGGAAGAAACAGTAAGATCATTCAACAAATACTTTGGGTGTCTATTAAGATTAGGAGCTACATTGAGCATTGGGAAACACTTGAAATCACCCAGGTGAGAGGTCTCAGTAGCCAGGTGTATCAGATACTTTCTTTTGTTCCTCAACTGTTTCCAGCCTTTAGCTACTTGGTCTGTACCAACCACTGCTCTGACCAGCTCTGCATGGAGTACAATGAATCACACAGGCACAAAAAAAGATTCATCCAGAATATATACTGAATCCATACAAAGAAAAAAAAAGACAAAAATAGGCTGGGCACGGTGGCTCATGCCTGTAATTCCAGCACTTTGGGAGGCTGAGGTGGGCAAATCGCCTGAGGTCAGGAGTTAAAGACCAGCCTGGCCAACATGGTGAAACTCCGTCTCCACTAAAAATATGAAAATTAACTGGGCGTGGTGGTGAGTGCCTGTAATCTCAGCTAACTGGGAGGCTGAGGCAGGATCACTTGAACCTGGGAGGCAGAGGTGCAGTGAGCCGAGATCACGCCACTGCACTCCAGCCTAGGCAATAAGAGCAAGACTCTGTCTCAATAAATAAATAATCAGATTTCAAAATGAGCAAAATATTTGAGAAGTCATTAAGCAAAAGAGGAAATCCAAATGTTCAATAAACTTATATAAAGGTGCTCAACTTCATTAGTTATTATGGAAATTCTCATTAAAACCAAAATGCAGTGCTCCTACATACCCATCTAAATGGCTGCAATGAAAAGGGTGGAAGGGGTTTGGAGCTACAAAAACTTTCATACGTTACTAACAGAAGAGTAAACTCACACCATCTCTTTGGAAAACTGTATTGCTGTGGCCATGAAAAACACATGTGTGCCTTATGATTCAGCAATTCTGCTCCTGGGTGTATACTGACAGTAATACATGGATATGTTCGCCAAGAGGTGTGTTCATCATGACACTATTGTAATAGTCCCAAACTGGAAGCTTGACAAAAGCCTGTGAAGAGTAGAATAGATAACTAAAATATGCTAGAGTCATACAATCGAATATCACACAACAATGAAAATGAACAGATGATCATTATACACAGCACTATGGCGAAACTCACAAACATAATGTTGACCAAAACAAACCATCGATAGAAGCCATTCATTCCAGCACTATAAAGTTTTAAACTATGTTTAAAAATTAATGAATGTTATTAGAAGTCAGGAATAGTGGGTCTTCTGGGTTGGGGAGAAGCAGGGAGTGCCTGAAAAAGGGCCTGAGTGGGGCTTCTGGAGTGTTGGTAATGCTTTGTTTCTTGATCTAAATGCTGAGTACCTGGGTGTATTCGTCTATTTTCACACTGTGGATAAAGGCATACCTGAGACTGGGCAATTTACAAAAGAAAGAGACCTGATGAACTTACAGTTCCACATGGCGAGGGAGGCCTCACAATCATGGGGGAAGGTGAAAGGCACATCTCACATGGTGGCAGACAAGAGAAGAGAATTTGTGCAGGGAAATTCCCCTTTTTAAAATCATCAGACATTGTGAGATTTATTTGCTATCACAAGAACAGCACAGGAAAGACCTGCCTCCATGATTCAGTTACCTTCCTCTGGGTCCCTCCTACAACACATGGAAATTCAAGATGAGATTAAAAATTTTTCTTTAATCGATAAAATGCTAATGCGACTTTATATTGATTAGTGTGGTTGTATTTGGCCACTCTTTGTGATAAACTTTGTTAGGTAGCCCAAATGAACAATATCTTGGATATTCTTGCTTATATGTAGCCCCCTCCTACACTGTCTTCAGACTTGGCTATGTGATAAGCTTCAACAAATGGGATACCTGCAAGTGTAATGTATGTACATGGAGGTTTAATAGGATTTTGCACACTGAGTTTGTTTTCTTGGAATGTCCTTTCTTGGGACATGGTCACCATACTGTGAGGAAGCCCAAGCAGCCATCTGAAGATGCCCATGTAAATTTCCCTCCTCTTACATATGGATAAGCATGACAACCTTGCGAACTGTAGAGGTGATTAAGTAAGTTAATATACATCAGTGGACACACAATGAAAGGCAGACCCTAGCTGCTTACCTTGACCTATCCCAAATGCATTCTCTACTTCCTCACTTCAAACACTCAAGATACACTCTTCCCTTCTTCCTTATCCACAGAAGCCCAGTGTATCTCAGAATGTGCCCAGGACCTCTTGCAGCTCAGGACAGACTTACTAAATGGTTCTGGCCAATGAGATTTAAGTAGAAATTTAAAAAGTGAAGCTTCTAGAAAAGCTATTGCCTTTGTAATGAAAAGGGACAGTTAGCTTGCATTTCCTTTTGATTTTTGTCCTTTTCTTTTCATTCTTACTACCTGGAAATGTAACACATTGCCTAGAGGTGGAGCACCCATCCAGTGAGCCTGTGATGAAGGCCATATACTAAGAATAGGAGGAGGAAGCTAGAAGGAGCCCATATCTCTGACCACCCTTGACTGTCCTAGCAAGAACTCATGCCAGAAAAAGAAAGCCCTATTTAGGCAAGCTCGAGTTTGATTAATTTTCTGTTTTTCTGATACTGAGTCTTCCCGGAACTCAGTCCTTGTGTAGTCAGTTCCATGGCCTAATGGAATTTTAGGGTCAAAGAGGGTTTAGAGATTACTTAGCTACAGTCATATACTGTCTTGTAGGTTATTAACATTCAATGTATATATGTCTAGTCTACATGTTTAGTTTTAAGCTCTCTGAGGATGGAAATTATATGTTCATTTAAATGTTTGTGTTGAAAATGTTTCTCAAAACCTTGCGAAGTGAATGAATTCACAGAACCTTTGACAATGTTTCTGGAGAACTTATTTTCGAAAGTACATGGATTGTATGAAAAATTTGCGGAGGATAGGAAGAAGAAAGAATCCTATGGAAAGGTTAAATTTTGAAACACTTTCTTGAATTGTTAAATAAAATCCTTAGCCAAAATAAATTTAACAGATTCTATTCCATTGCATTCTATTTTTGAGATAGTTTTGTTTTTGTTGCCCAGGCTGGAGTGCAGTGATGTGATCTCGGCTCACTGCAACCTCTGCCTCCTGAGTTCAAGGATTCTCCTGCCTCAGCCTCCCAAGTAGCTGGGATTACAAGCATGTGCCACCAAGTCTGGCTAATTTTTTGTATTTTTAGTAGACACGAGGTTTCACCATTTGTACCAGGCTGGTCTTGAACTCCTGGCCTTAAGTGGTCCACCCACTTCAGCCTCCTAAAGTGCTGGGATTACAGGTGCAAGCCACCATGTCCAGCCTAAATTTAACAGAGTTTAATTGAGCAAAGAATAATTTATGAATCAGGTACCCTCCTGAGCCAGAGTAGGCTCAGAGAGTTCCAGCACAGCCACATAATGGAGATGATTTATAAAAAGAACAAAGGAAGGTGATGTACAGAAAATGGGAGTGAGGTACAGAAATGGTCAGATTGGTTACAGCTCAGCATTTGCCTTGTTTGAACAGGGTCTGAACAGTTGGCCACCATAGATTGGCCAAAACTCCGTGATTGGCACAAGAGTAGGTTACAGTCTGTTTGTACCTCCGTTTAGGTTATAGTTGATGATGTACAGAGGCACCTTAGGCCAAACTTAAGATATTGGCTGGTGACATTACTTTTAACGGCAAAAAATGCAATTAGTTTTGCACCAACCTGATGTGTAAGGAGGCAGTTTTAAGCTAAAGTTAAAGTTGATTTAACAGATTTATTCTGAAAGCTTGCTTTATCTGTTGCCACATAAAAAACAATCTTGAAATGTAGCGGATTCAAGCAACCATGATTTCATTTGTTCTTGATTTTCTGGGGCTAGAATTCGGGATGATGTTTCTTCTGCTTCACGCAGGTTGGCTGGAATCATTCACTCAGCTGTGTTCAGCTGGTGCCTGGGCTGGGCTGGAAGGCCAAGAAGGCTTCACTCACAAGCCTGCCCATGGGTGCTTCTGCTTCTGCCAACTTCTATTGGTCAAAAAAGTTGGCAGGACCTGCCTGAATTCAAGGGAAGGGGAAATAGACTCTTCTTAATGGAGAAATAGCAAGACTGCATTACAAATGAACATGTGTGATGGCAGAGCATGCTGCCACCATCTCTGGAGACAAACCTACCACTCTGACTTTCACCTCTCTGCAAGCTGAGATTAGCTTGTGAATTGCAATTTTTATATGTGAGGAAGAATTAATATTTATAGGATCCCTACCATATGCTGTGCTAACTACTTTCACGTAGAATTTCTCCTTTGCTGTGACCTAGATTTTCTGTAGACCTAATCCCTGGGTTCATCTGAACCATCTGCTGATGGAAAGGCAGTAGCTCATAGCTCATAGCAGTACATTCATAAAGGAGGATGCATGGTGATTCTGACAGGTGGAACCTCTCTAGCTTCCTTCCATATGCAAAACAACCCTAAACTTGCTCTCTTTGTCCCTGGGGATGATTGGATACTGACTTGCATTCCTAAAAGAGCTCAGATCACATTCTTGTTCATTTGGGCTCCCAGGGATTGGAGGCTTATCTCTTTAGAGATTCTTTTATTATTGCAAAGAAATGATTTCTATGCCTCCGGGTATCCAACTAAAACTTGTACAGACAGAAGATATTGGATGGGCAGTTCCCTGGCAACTCCCTCTTATTCAGTTGTAAAACGTCTTTCTCCAGCTGTTCAGAAACTACAAACTAAGGCAGTAGCCCCGTGATGTCTGTGCAAGAACTGATGACAGACACACCCAGAGTCTTACGGGGTGTTTGTGCTGAACATCAGACCTGAGGGAATGTCCTGCTTTACCTCTTTTGAAACTCTTGACTGTGATTCAAAAGTAAAGAATAAAACAATAACCTGCCTGTGTACCACAGAGCAACTCCACTGCAGTAAAAACAGCAGATGCAGAAATATTTCATCCACCAGAAATTAAGCTGCAGTCAGATGAAAGTTGTGACATCAGCAAAGTCGGTGTCTCTGGAGTCAAAAGGGAAAGTTCTGGGACCTTCTAGCAGGGAGGTCGTGGAAAAGGCAGGAGCGGCCCCAGATTTCTAATAGGGGCAATTTGCTAAGAAACACCTTTTTAATGTTGCAGACACTTTAGGAGTAATGTAGGGATTTCAAATGTTTATTAGGCAAATGAGGAAACAGAGGCCCCAGTGGACCAGGGTCAGCAGGCTGGGGTGTGGCAGAGCGGCTTGGACCCCAAGTTTCCTCACCTCTAGCCCTCTTTCCAAATACACTCCTCCTCCAACCCCAGCTTTTCTGCCCAACTAATCTTCACCAAGTGACCCTGAAGTGGTGAAGAGGAAACTTCCACTTGCTCAGAGCTCGGAGAACAGGGAGGAGAGGGAAGAGAAAGTACAAGGTCAGGGATTTCTGAGGGTCTTTAGGCAGCCTCAGGCTGGAAGGTGTGTGGGATGGGTGGGGGAAGTCTCTCTAACACCTCCTACATCTCCTGATAGCACTAGAGGAGGGAAGGAGTCATTTTTGGCCAAATCGAGGGAGGCCTGCTGCAGCCAGGCTGTCAGGAGCGCAGCCATGTCTGGTGGTTGGAATCTGACCTCTCTGCAAACTCACACAGAAAAACAGAAAAGGCTCCTCAACTGTGAGGTCCTGGTGAGGACACATCTTTGTGAACCTGGAGCGACCCAGGAAACCGGAAGTCAGTGGAAAACAGTGCCTGGAAGACAAAGAGAAGAGAATAGAGGCCGGGCCTTAGTCACAGTTACTGTAAAAGATCAACGTTCACCTGAAGTCACTTCCCTCTTATGTGCAGATTGGGGCATTTATGAGTGAATTTGTACATGTAAATATTGCAAAAATGGACAGCTGAGGGCAGAATTCCCCTTGGCCTTGTCTTTGGGACTGTGTGTTAGCAGAAGACAAAAGAAACAAAAGAGAGCCAACATTGGTTTGTCACTCAAAGGATAAAGGCTAGAGGGGATGAATACATCATTCTCTATGATGTGCTCAGGTCACATTGCATGCCTATATCAAAACATTCACAGACCCCATAATTATATACACATACTATGTACCCACAAAAAGTAAAAACTGAAAATAAAGAGAAAAACAACAGCAGCAAAATCCAAAAGAGAGTTACTTCCTCTGTGTTAGAAATACACAGGAAACTCAGGGTCAAGAGAGAGTGGGGAGAGGGAAAGTGGAGAAAGAAAGAGTGGGAAGGGGATCCCAAGACACACTCAAGCTTTGGGAATAGCTGAAGGACTTTTTAACTAAAGGAAGGTCTGATATTAAGATGCCAGGAATGCTGGCACAGATCCCCTTCTGGCTCCTAAATATTCAGTGTGCTGCCCCCACCAGCCTCAAGGATTTTTTTAGCGGGTAGGGAGGTGGGGTGGACAGAAAGGAAAGAGGCAGAGTCTCCCTCTGGCTAAATTTGGTGAGTGGAGAAGAAGGTCTGCTTAATGCTTCTTCAACCGAACGGATTCAGTGGATGCAGGGCTTGGCTTGGGAGCTCCTGGGAATTACCCATCATTTGAGGAGCTCACTGGTTAAGGAAGGAAGGTCAAGTCAATGTCATCTCCATCCTAAGAGCTGAGGAGCCCCAAATGATATATTGTTTTGTAGACTGATATGGTTCAATTAGTAATGATTGTTCTAGAACTTTCTACCCATTTTTTGGTGGTCCTGAGGTCCAGGGCTGTGCTTACACAGTGGGACCTTGGCCGTGACAAGTCTTGGCTGGATAGACATTCCTTGTACCAAGAGGCAGGAATTCTATATTAATTCTGTTTCTAAACAGCCCTGTGTCTACAGTGCCTTTGTAACCACCCAACAGATGCTTCCTGCCTGCTGTACAAAGAAAGTCTATTCATTGAGATTGATACAGCTCCCATGAGTGGAGGAACACCAGCGTTCTTCATCTCATGTCAAAGTGGATAAAACCACACGGACACACGTGCAGTGGCTTTAAGGAGCACAGCGTTTAATAGGCAAGCATGAAGGAAGAAGCTCTGCCGTGCAGAGACAGAGGGAGGAGGGCTCCAAAGCCGAGAGAGAAAACCAGGTGTGCAGTGGAAATGTGGCTGCCTGCATGAGGAGGCTGTAGGAGGTGGTGTCTGATTTGCAGAGCTCAGGGAATTGGTTTGACCAGGCATGTCACTCAAGTATCCTGCAAAAAAACTGACCCTCCCACCCTAGCCTTTTAATATGCAAATGCAGGATGCCATGATGTTCTATACATGTGGGCATATGAGGGGCGGCCATGCGGTCAGGCACATGTGGGAAGAAGGGCGAGAAGAAGAGGGCAGGAATCGCCATGTTTGGGTGTACCCAGTTTCTAATGGCAGGTATTTGCATATCAAAGGTTGCCAGCTCAGCCCCAAGACCAAGGGTTTTCCTGCTAGACCAGAAACATTCCTGGAGCTGCTTTAAAAGAAACAAAAACTTTCCAAGGACCCCTTTTCCTCTCCATCTGTTTAAAATAATTTCTTAATAACTCCTATAACAAGATCACAGCATTGCAGTCAAGAAAGAGCTTAACTGGTGTGAGGCTAGCCTGGCCACCTCACGTGGAAGATGGAGTTATTATTCAAATCAGTCTCCATGAAGGCTTGGAGGCGGGGGATTTTTCAAAGATAGCTTGGTGGGCTGGAGGCTGGAGTAGGGTGCATGCTGACTGGTTGGGTTGGAGATGAAGTCATAGGAGTTGAAGCTCTCCTCTTGTGCTGAGTCAGTGCCTGGGTGACGGCCACAGGATTGGTTAGCAGATCCAGGTGCAAGCCATCAGGGTGTCAGAAATGCAAAAACCTAAAAAGACATCTCAAAAGGCCAATTTTGGCCAGGTGCAGTGGCTCACACCTATAATCCCAGCACTTTGGGACCCTGAGGTGGGCGCATCATGAGGTCAGGAGATCGAGACCATCCTGGCTAACATGGTGAAACCCCGTCTCTAATAAACATATATATATAAAAAAATTACCTGGGTGTGGTGGCATGTGCCTGTAGTCCCAGCTACTCGGGAGGCTGAGGAAGAGAACTGCTTGAACCTGGGAGCGGAGGAGGTCACAGTGAGCCGAGATTACGCCACCGCACTCCAGCCTGGGTGACAGAGCAACACTCCATCTCAAAAAAAAAAAAAAAGCCACTTTTAGGTTCTACAATAGTGATGCTATCTGCAAGAGTAATTGGGGAAGCTGCAGGTCTTCTGACCTTTGGAATAATGGCTGGTAATTATCTAGAATTCAAGCCCTTCTCATCTGCCTAGCTTGGTGGACTTTCATTAGTTTTACAAGAACTAATGAGACCTAGAACTAATGAAACCAAGAACCATAACTCTAAGTTTAGTTTGGGCAAAGGGATATTATTATTTAAACTAGAAACCAAATTTATCCCAAGTTAGCTTGACCCACACCCAGGAATAAGCAAAGACAGCCAGCCTGTGAGGCTAGAGGCAAGATGGAGTCAGGCATGTCAGCTTTCTCTCACTGTCATAATTTTGCAAAGGTGGTTTCACCTTCCCTACTCCCAGCATTCTCTCTATCTCTCTCCTCCCTCCCCTGAGACCATTATATAATTTTTGTTGTAAAGTTTCCAAAATCCTACCACCAGCTGTAAAATGACAAGGTTCATGCATTTGGGAAGGAGAGCTTTATTTCTTGTAAAGGGTTGTATCCTGCAGGGTGGCCATTCTCATAAGCTGGGAAGCAAAGCCTCTGGCCAGAAGCTGGAAACACACTTCGAGGGTGGAGAAAATAAGATAGGAATGTATGCTGAAGCAGGTGGCCAAATATACATATTCAATAAGGATAAGAGGAGTCATGAATATCTATGAAATATTTGTCCCATGGCTGCCTTGCTCAAAAGACTGGGAGAGTGAGCATTTAGCTCTTTCAGTCTCCTCTTGGAGTCAGGAAAGGGAGAAGTGATTTGGGAATGGACACTAGGTATGCTAAACCGGAGTCCACTATCCCTTCCCAGATTGGTTTCAAGGTACTGTGGCCATCTGGCCAAGATCAGAAGGAAACAGACACAGATTCAAACGCACACATGCTCGTGCTTACACGCATGTGACAACACAACCTCTCAACCGTGAAGCAAGTACAAAAAAAAAAGGGTTATTTTCCTTTACTACCCTCAGCTTGCTTTCCGATTTGGAAAAAGCCATAACCTCTCAACTTTGAGGTTTTCCAGCCCTTGATCCTGAAAATAATGCCAGGTAGACATGGCGAGGCTGGCACTAGGGGCCGAACCTATGATCTTGTTTGGAAACAAACCTCAGAGCGTGGAGTGAAGAATAACCATGGTAATGAAATAATCGCTGTGTTTAAGAATGCGAAGTTGGATGCTCACATTTGTCTGAGATCATGAAGAAGAGAAATGGGAAGTTCATGACATCCGTGAAGTAAGTGACTAACTCTGTAGGGTAAGGAAAGACCTTTGGGATTTCAGTGAAATTCTGAATTCAGAGAGCATGATGAATGTGGGGTGGGGCGGTGTGAGGCAGACAGCAGACAAACCCAGAGCAGATGCGGTTGGGAGGAGGAGCTGCCCCAGGTCAGGAGGAGGGAGGAGCCGGCTCGGGGAATTCTGTGGGCAGAGTCCAGGGATCCGCTGGTTACAGTCGTGATGGATGTGCCATGACCTTCGTACCAGGAGGGGCTGAGCTGGGGCAGCGCACAGGCAGTGGCTTCCTCAGTGACCCCAGAACCTGGAAGAAAGGCAGTGGTCTCCAGGGGAGGTGGAGGGTGAAGCCAAACCAGGACAAGTGCTGAGAGAGTGCAGAAAGCCGGGTGGGTCTCGAAGATGCAGCACTCCCCATGCACAGAGATGTTGCCCCCAAAGACCCTCGTCCTGCCGTGAAATGCCTGGCACCCTCCAGGGCTGCTGGCTGAGTGCTGAAGGAAGTGTACCAAGGAAGGGAAATGTCGAGAAGAGGGGGTTCTGGGAAGGCTCCATTGTCCTTTGGCAAATGGCCCCTCCTTTGGGGGGCAAAGGGGTGAAGTAAGGGCAGCAGCAGGTCAGGCCTGCAGTCTTCACGCAGCTCATCCTGAGCCAGCCTTGGTGGTAAGAAGCTGAGGTGGTGATGGTGTCTGATGCATCCGACCCTGTAGACGTGCGGTCCAGGCAGTACCGAGGCCTCACAAGGCCCCACCATGTGGACTTGGGAAAGGAAACGGGCAAGACACAGATGTTTTCAACCCGGGCCTGGGTTTTGTCAGCCTCGGTGTGAGCTCATCCTGGGCTGGTGGGCTGGTACAAAAGAATTGGGGTTTTGAGTCCCTGGGGCCTCCGTGTTGAAACACAAAAATCCCTTTCTAGCTGGTAATGCTCAACCCCCCTTCTCTGCCACCACACACTTCTGCCCTGAAAAACTCACATTTTAGGAAGAACTGCTTTCAGGCACTGTTGGGGAGGGAAGGGGGTCAGCTGAAATGTGAGCATGAGTTGAAATCACATTTGCGGGGTTTGTGCCCCTTCCTCCTGGGGACGCCTCTGTCCCTGGACTGAGCCCCTGGCTCCTGGCTGCTCACGGCTCTGTCAATAATCTCACACATAATAACGGGCTCTTTTAAATGGCCTTATCTATATGTTTATTTTACAAGATACTTTCTGAGCAAAACTTCACTGTACAGCTTTTATATCAAGTTAACCTCTTCCACTCTTCACTCGAGGCACCCAAGTGAAGTGACTGCGTGCTGGCTAAAGCAGGACGCTGCTCAGACGAGGGCTGCTTCCTCAAGGAACAGTCCATGTGGGTAGCGAGGAGATTTTGTTACATCTGCCCAAATGAAAACATTCATTGTCACCCAATTCTGGGCCTCTTCTGCCAGATGTGCTGATCTGTCTCCCACATTATCCATCTGCTTAGCTGATGGCAGCTCACCCTCGCTCCAGAGCACAGAGCTTTGTGTCCCAAACGATTGGGAGCGGGTGTGGAAGTGAGCCAGATCCGTCATCAAACACACCACCACACTTCCAGTCATGCGATTATCAGCCCTAGGGCTTGGCTGATAAGAGGTTTTCAAGTCTAAGAACATTTAGCAGCAACACAAAATGAGGAAAAAGTTGTAAATAGAAAATGGAGTTCTGAGTCTGAGCCCAGGCAGCCAGAAGATGAGCCTGCCTGCTGGGTTAGGTCCTGTGAGCAGCTGCCCCAGGGTTTGGAAGTCAGTCTCCCCTTCCAGAAAGAGAGTATAAGAACACACTTGTGAAAAGTGTCCTTTTGCTAAGTCAGGTCTGAATTTTACTTAAGTCACTAGGGTGCAAAGGTGATGGTATACTTCTGTGAGATTTCAGAACCTGGTGGGTCATCGGAGATGCGGTCGGAAATGTGGATTGATTTTTCTTCTAAGTGCCAAATGACCAGCTGTGAGTGTGTGCTGATGCGGGCAGACCTGTCCAGGATGGGTTTGCTCTCAAGTTAGAATGACTGCTCCAGCCTCAGCCCCAGCCTCTGCATCCTACTCATTCCTGTGCCGGGTGCTGGGAATACACAGAAAAGTAAGAAAATGTTTCTTTCTTCCAGAAGCTCAGTTTGGAGGAGTGCTTTGCAATCTTTTATGTGCACTGGAACCCCCTGGAGATCTTGTTCAAATACAGAATCTGATGCATTAAGTCTGAGACTGTGGATTTCAAACAAGCTCCCAGGTGATGCCGATGATGCTGGTTCATGCACCACAGTTTGAGTAGCCAAGGTTAGAGCAATGGTTCTGAAAGGGTGGTCTCCAGGAAGCAGCTACAACCAAGAGCTCCATATTAGAAATACAAATTCTCAGGTGTCTCCCAAGACCTGCAGAATCCCTGGGGGTGTGGCCCACCAAATCTATGCTTTAATTACTGCCTTGGTAATTCAGATGTGTAAGCTCACCACCTGCTTACAGTAGTGATTAGCTTAGTTGGACTAGAAAGGGAGGTGGACTGAACCAGAGCCTGAATTGGCTCTTAAGGACACGTAGGAGTGACCAGGCAGACAGAGAAGGCTGTGCAAAGGCCCGTAGAGGAAGGTGGAGCAGCAGGTGTCTGAAGAGAGACGGCCCAGGAAAGAGGCTGAGAACTGCCTGGAAAATTCTTGAAGGCCACCGTTTGCAAGCATAGAACTTTACATAGCCACTGGCCCTTCAAGGTGAAGCCTTGCAGCAATTCCACCTCCCCGCACTCAGCTGTGGTTAAGCTGGTTCACCATCCTGAGGAGAAAGGCTACTGATACCAAAAAAAATTTCCAGTCTGATAAAATCGAGATGGTGCCCAGAACTCAGTTTTCACTCTGGGGTAGTCAAAGCTGTGGAGACCCAGGAATTATTGATTCCTGCAGGAGCTAAGGCAGGAAAAGTAAAGTTGGGGGAGTGATGGGGAGAAAGGAGAGGGGTGGGGAAGAGTGCCTGAGGACCTCGTCTGTGGTTTGCACCGTAAGTGTAGTTGTAAAGGAGGATGGTTCCTTTTACATTTTGGTTTCTGTCGGCCTGCGTCGTTCAGACACTTTTCGCCAAATTATCCCAACTGTGGTGAATGTGTGTCCATGATCCCAGGACATGGAGATGGAGAGGAGTGGCCAGGGGCAGCCAGTGAGAAGCTGAAGTTGTCTCAATTTTGTCTTTAAAATGTATGTGCATGCATGTTTGTTTTAATATAACCACTGGCTCAATGCTTAGTGGAATAAAGAATCCTGTGATCCTAGGGCTTCATCCCAGGCCATGTGCCTATGGTCCTCTGAAAAGCAGGACAGCCTCTAGAAATGCATTGTCTTCTAGAGAGGTGGAATTTCCACGATGAGGACATTTTAGAGGACGAACCCTTAATAAATCAACCATTTGTGTGGTGAGCCACATGGGGGTTGGGATGAAGGGAGGGTGCTTGGGGTGTCCTTTGACATGAGGCTGTGGTAAGCACCTCTTTTTAGTTAGTGTTCCAACAGGCCCCCACTCAGAGTCTCCCCCCAGGAAGGGTGGGCAGAAGGCCCAGGGCAGGTGGGAAGCAGGTATGGCAGGCAGGCGGCAGCTGCAGGGGCCACAGCGGGTGATGGGATACACACTCACACCCACGCCAGCCCACGAGCAGGCTCAGCGCCTCTGGCGGGGGACACACACTCACACCCACGCCAGCCCACGAGCAGGCTCAGCGCCTCGGGCGGGGGACACACACTCACACCCACGCCAGCCCATGAGCAGGCTCAGCGCCTCTGGCAGGGCTGTGGTGCTGGAAGGAGGTGCTCTGTTTCTTGAGAATTAAGCAGAAGATCAGCTCTCTGATTCAGTTATAGGATGAGATAGGAATTCAGTTATAGGATTCAGTTATAGGATTCAGTTATAGGATGAAATAGGAGGTCAGCACAAAATACAGGTCATAAGGACTTTGCTGACAAAACAGATTGTCCTAAAGAAGCCAGCCAAAACTCACTCAAACCAAGATGGTGACAAGAGTAGCCTCTGGTCGTTCTCACTGCTACAGTCTCACCAGCACCATGACAGTTTACAAATGCCGTGGTAATGACAGGAAGTTACTCTATATGGTCTACAAAGAGGAGACATGAATAATCCACCCCTTGTCTGGGGAGGGTGGGCTCCTGTGGAATGCACTAAGTTACCTCGTTAGAAGACTCCAGAAGACACATCTGATTCAAGCCCAGTATTTTGAAAATGCGCCCATTTGGTCAGAAGGATCAGACAGGAAGAGTGGGCAACTGCTTCAATCTAAGAAAACGGCATTCATCCAGGGGTTCCCACTGGCAGAGCCACCTCGTGTTTGTGCTCTGGTAACAGCATCTCCTCCTTCTTAAGCCCTTCCCCGAGTCAGGTTCTGCAGTGACCCAGCAGTGCCAGATGCACCTTATTTCTAAAGCCCCATAAGTGCCTAAAAGGTGGGATATAGAAGCGGATTTTCAAAACGTTCCTTGCAAGCAGAATTGTAGGTAAGCACCAATACCTGGGAGAGAAGAGAGGAACTTTCTGATGCGCAGGACAGTGGGCCCCTTCCACCATGCAGGGTCGGACAGAGCGGCAGCCCTAGTCTGTCTTCACCAGGGCAAATGGGCACCCTGGGGTGGGAAGGCCAGCAGGAGCTGGGGAGGCAGTTCAGGACATGCAGCGGCACGGGTGAGGCTGACTCACCTGGGGGGGTCTTAACTACAGGAAGGGTGCCCAGCCTGGAAATGAAGGCACTGGAGCCCCCCCCCACCCCCAGAACCAGCTCCAGAACCCTGACCTCCAGGACAGCCTTGCTTTGGGTGGACAGATGCCCTTAGGAGCTGCCCAAATGCTGACAGCCATGCTTTGGAAGGACACAGATTTCCACAGCAGACCTCCCTCCTCCTGACCCTCTCACCTCTGGGCTTAAGGAGAGGCCTTCTGTCACTAAAAACGTATGTTCATTCAAAACAGATGGGGATGTTGGACTTTCTGGAACTGAATTTATAGGTTTCCGTTCGGCCCCACCCCTCTGAACGCCAGGTTCCAGTGGGGTCACCCATCTTCCTTCCTGGGAGGAAAAGCCCTGGCGGGGGTTTTACATTTGAACAGACACAGGGTGAGCATTTTAACAACGTACTTCCTGACCTTGGTGACGTTCAGCAGAGCACAGGGAGGAGAAAAATGTTTGATCAAAATGTGTCCTATTGCTGCATAGTTGCCGAAACTGATGGAACGCAGGTTATGAACCTAAAAAAAAAAAATCAGAGGCTTAGTCACTCACCACAATTTCCTATGCTCCCAGTTCGTTACTACCCAGGAAGGCTGATCATCTTTGTGGGTCCCACACCTTAGCCCGCATTAGAATCCTCTGTGAGACTTATTCACACAAGGCCCTACCCTCAGAGTTTCCGATTCAGAGGTTCTGGGGTAGGCCTGAGAATCTGCATTGCTGACAGATTCCCAGGTGATGCTGAGTGATGCTCAGGAACCACAGTGAGAACCACAGCTCTGCAGCCAACGCACCAGCGCACCATGCCCCACGCCACCATTTTCTTACGGGATCATTTTTTACATCACTATTTCCCAGGATGACGTTTCTCTCATGCCGCCCAGGCAGCCCAGGAGGTGGGGGCTGGTTCTGCAGGCCAGCGTTGCTCCTGAACCCACATCCTAAAATGGGAATTGGCATCTCAGATGGGCTCTGGCTCCGTCTGAATGCTCCAAGATGCCTCATGAGAGCGTTGCCCAATACTAGCCAACCAGGCTGTGCCATTCATGCCTCGTATGCCAGTTGAAAATGCCACTGAGATGAGCATCAGCCGGGAGGACCGAGACCATCGTCCAGCCATCAGAGGCATGTGAACCAGAGGAACTCAATCTTGAATAGAAGCCGGGTACAATGAGGCTGAGACTTACCGGGCTGCATTTCCAGATGGTCAAGGCATTCTAAGTCACAGGATGAGATAGGAGATCAGCACAAAATACAGGTCATAATGACTTTGCTGATAAAACAGTTTGCAGTAAATAAGCTGGTCAAAACCCACAAAACCAAGATGGTGACAAGAGTGACCTCTGGTCATCCTCACTGCTGCACTCCCACCAGTGCCATGACAGTTTATAAATGCCTTGGAAATGACAGGTAGTTGCCCTATGGTCTAAAAATGGAAGACATGAAAAATCCACCCTTTATTTGGCATATAATCAAGAAATAATCATAAAAATGGGCAACCAGCAGCCCTCAGGGCTGCTTTGTCTATGGAATAGCCATTACTTTATTCCTTTACTTTCTTAATCAACTTGCTTTCACTTTACTGTATGGACTTGCACTGAATTCTTTCTTGTGCAAGATCCAAGAACCCTCTCTTGGGGTCTGGATCGAGACTCCCTTTCCTGTAATAGCCACCCAAAATTCCAGGCTCAGGGCCATCAGCTCTCCCCTTCCAAGCTCCACACAAGTGACATCATTCCTCTTACACATGAGAAGAGCATCTTAGAACAAACTCCAGGCAGAGAGGGTGTGCATCTGAGAAATACTGTTTTGATTTTTTTCCAATAAAGATGCAAAACATTTTTTGAAATTATCAGATGGAATTGATCATTAACATAGAATGAAGATTGAATTCTTTTTCCCCAAAACCAGTGAATGGTGCCTTGAAGGGTGGGTTAGTGATCATTGTTCTCCCTATCTACAAGTCATAGTATGAGTTGAATTTCTTTATGTCACTGCCTTTGCCTTAGTTGGTGGCCATCTCTCCAGGGGCCTGACCAACAATTAGCCAATATTCCTGAAGTCCTGTGATAGCAAAGGTTGATGGGAATCTAAAAGATGGTCAATCATCATCTGCTACCTAGTTTCTTTTTAACAGTCTGAGAGAGACCATTTTATCCTAAAAAACGGGGAGCAGGTATCACATGTGACCAACCTCAGCTCTAGAGGAACCCCAGAAAAAGAGCTTATCTGTTCCTGCTGTAATCAAGATAATACAATGCTGATAAAACAGGTTACAGTAAAGAAGCCAGCCAGAGAAAGAGCCAGATGCCTCTCTGTTCCTGCCCCTCAAGATCCCTCGGGATCTACTGGGAAGGATTAGTGGTGAGATGTATCCCCAGGACTGCACAACTTAACCTGTGAAAGCATTTATTTAGAATCAAGCATTTGCACTTTGGGAGATGCCTGCAAACACAACTGTTTTCTTTTTTTATGCAATTAAGATTGAGGCATCCTTAGTGAAAATGCGTACCAGAATGGATGCCTACCTGAAGCTGCCCCTCCAGTTGTAAAGACATCCTCAGTGAGGAAGTGGTACTCACCTTCCTCTTGACTGCAAACATTGGCCTAAAAGTCCTGTCAGATCATAAAGGCCCAAGTTGTGGGGAAACAGTAAGATACAAGGGCCTCTGAACTGTGAAAGACTCTTCTAGCCTCTTTTTGGAGGTATATTTAAAGGCAGCTTTGTGGGATCCAGCATTGATTGATTGATTCATTCATTCATTGATTCACTCATTGATTGATTGATTCATTCATTCATTCAAATGCAATGTTTATTGAGTTGCTACTACATGCAGACCCTCACTGGGATCTGTGCTAAGCTTGAACAGCAGGCTGCTTTCACTTCCAACATCTCCATTCATGATCCCATCAGGAAATACTAATGTTCCACATTTGGAGTCTTTTCCTTCTCTGAGAGTGCTGGGATTGTGGTATGAGTGAGTCTCCCATCTAGGTGGCTACATCTCAAACTTCTATAATCCTTTTCTAAGATGTGAGAGCAGGTGTTGTTTGTACAGCATTGGTGCCTACTGGAGTGAGTCCTCATCAGCAGGTTACCTTGGGAAGGGGAGGATGCCCGATCAAAAACATGGCCTCAGGAGCAGCCCTCCCTACAAGACAGTTCTCTCCAACCAGCATGGCCAACCGACGAGCCAGAGACACAGGGGTTGAAGGGGTCCAGCCTCCACTACACTCCTAACAACCCTCTCTTCTTCTCTTTTTTTTGCTTTTTTGAATCAGAGTCTCGCTCTGTCACCAGGTTGGAGTTCAATGGCAAAATCTCAGCTCACTGCAACCTCCGCCTCCCAGGTTCAAGCGATTTTCCTGCCTCAGTCTCCCAAGAAGCTGGGATTACAGGTGTGCACCACCACACCTGGCTAATTTTTATATTTTTGTAGAGATGGGGATTCACCATGTTGGCCAGGCTGGTCTTGATCTCCCGATCTTGTGATCTACCCATCTCAGCCTCCCAAAGTGTTGAGATTACAGGTGTGAGCCTCCGTGCCCGACCCTACCTTCTCTTCTTCCTGAGAACTTGAAGATGGTTCAAGTGATGCACAGGTGGACAGGGAAAGTACTGGGATAAACCATACACCCACTACCAGTGTAATTTTTCTTAAATCTTTTATTTTGAGATAATGGAAGATTCCCATGCAATTGTAACAAGGACTGTAGAGAGAGCCCAGATACTCTTCACCCAGTTTCCCACCGTGGTTTCATCCTGCATACCTATCCTACAGTGTCACAGCCGGGCAATTCCCTTTGTCTAGCAGAAGTGATAAGCTTTCCTGAAGGCCCTTGTTCTGCCATACTTCTCTGGTTCCTATGTGCCTAATCTCTTCCTGCTCCTGGGTCTTTCTGCCAAGCTTAGATCTTTAATTCTTTTCTATTTCCCTACTTTTCCACTGTGGATCCATTTTGGAAATTATAATGCTTAGTGACCACAAAAAAGTTAAGCCAGTGAGCCAGAAAACCCTCGGCTGCCTTATGCTTTTTTTTTTTTTTTTTTTTTTTCAGACAGAGTCTTACTCTTTTGCCAGGCTGGAGTGCAGTAGCACGAACTCGACTCACTGCAACCTCCGCTTCCCAGCCTCCTGAGTAGCTAGGACTACAGGCATGCACCACCATGCGTGGCTAATTTTTGTATTTTCAGTAGAGATGGGGTTTCACCATTTTGGCCAGGATGGTTTTGATCTCTTGACCTCATGATCCACTCGCCTCAGCCTCCCAAAGTGCTGGGATTACAGGCGTGAGCCACCGCACCTGGTTGCCTTATACTTTTAATAGAAGACATAGTTAGAAAATTTTACTGATCTTTTGCAGGTCATACTATCTTGCATTTGATAGGAACAATTTAATGGATAATTTCAGAGCTTATAGTCCAATAAAGATAGGGCAAAGCGTTTCAAGTTGCTTTTCAAATATGTGATAAAGTGGCAGTCAAGAAGAGCTGTGCTGACAGTGCTGTATTGAACTTCTTAGGGCGGCCCTAGAGAAAGCCAAATAATATTACCCTGAGCTGTCTGCTCAGTTAGATTCTCACAGAATCTTCTTCAGTCTTGCTCAGACTGTGCTAAGAACAAACAGGGGTGACTTTTTCTCCTATCATACGTATGCTGTCCAGAGGATAGATGCCTCGGCCTATCCCATGATACCGACAGGCAGAGAGAGTCATGCTGCTATCTGCATGTTTTGGAATCTCTCCCCCCCAGCTGCAAGTGTTTCATAACATCTATTGACCTCTTCTGAGAATAAACACCAGCTAGAGTTGGCTACATCTCCTCTGAAAGAGGTATCCATCCCACAGTGTAATCCCACTTTGACAATAGGCTGTGCATAAACTCAACAGGGTGCTTGAGGCACTTGTTGTCCTAGCCACATTAAGACCCAGAGGACTTTAATATATCAATATACACTGATGTGAACCAAATGCGGGTGCACTTGCCTCACACCCTGATGGGGAGGAGGGGGCTAGACAACAAAAGAACCTATACGTGGTTGTCGAAGTGCACACTTCTTTCTATTTGTTCCAGAGACAGCCGAACAGATTTCTTCTACCATAACTTGCATTTCAAATCAGCTCTTGAGGTGGCTGAAAAATAAAGTGCGTGAAAGGAAAGAAAATGAATCTGAGCTCTCGCTCTGCTGTCATGAATGACGTCAGGCTAGCCTAAGTGCATGCTCAGGGCCCCTGGAAGTTGGGGAGCTCAGGAAGGTGAGCCCAGAGGGGAGCAGACTGGGTCCATCCCACATGTCCCAGAGGCACAGGAGGACATTAGCTGTACAGGGGTCAGAGGTCAGGGAGCCCATCAGAGGGAGGAGGTGTGCTGGGGAGGGCCTCACCTTAGCTGAGAATGCAGATGGGAATTAAGATGCACTGTGGCAATATAAAGAAAACATAAACGTGGCCTTGGACCCAGGGAAGATGACACCCAGCCCCCTCTGCAGGTCAGATAGAGGTGACATTCGGCTTCCAGACCCGGCCCCAAGGAAGGCAGAGAGAAAAGTCATCACCCAGCATCCCTGAGGGTGTTTAGACAAGGAGACTTCACCCTGGCTCTCAGTGGTCCAAGGCCCTTGAGATGGGAGATGTGCTGGTGGATACTGAGGTGGGCTAACATCAGAGGCCTATGTGTGCTGGTGTTTCCCTTCTGTGGGAAGTAGAAAAGTTCCTTTTTAAAGTTTACTTTCTTGTTAAAGAATAAGTGTGCTAATAACTCTTTGTTAAGCCCTATCCTATGGAGCTGTTAGACATGCCATGCTTACAGGCACATAGTGCATTCTATGTCCTTGTACTTTAACCAAGATATCTGTGCTGGACGTGCTCACAGGCATGTCCCAGCTCTCCATTGCTTTTACCTGTTTAGAAAAGTTTTAAGTTGTTAGCCAATCGGGTTGTAGTTTAGATTGCGAGGTCTGGCTCCAGTCAACGGAGATCAGACACAGGACAACCCCAAATGCATAAGGGATAAATGTGTCTGTTTTCGTTTGTTCATTGTTCTCTTGTGGCAAGACGGCTAGCGAGAGTACCCTTCCTGCAGTCCAGGAAGTAAAAATTGCGTTGCTGAAAGATCCTTTGTCTCAGTGCTAATTTTTCTTTGTGGCACCAAGCATCTGTTTCCAACACCTTCCCAAGGGGTACTCTCAGGTTTGAACAGAAAATCTCAGGAATCCTAAGATAAAATAGTGCTGCTCTCAGACTACCCAGATGGTTTAGTCAGGATCTTCTAACACATTTGTCTTGGTGTTTGGTGTAAGGTTTGATGACTTTCTTGCTTACAAGACAAGTTGGAATCCTGTAAAAAAAAAAAAAAAATATATATATATATATATATATAATATGTATATATACCTATTTTATATACTAACGTATTATATATTAAATATATATTTATGTGTATATGATATATAATATGTTTATATATATATACATAAATATATATCTAAAATATTCCTATGCAGCTTTGCAGCCAGTAACAAAGAAGTTCTCTTCTAACCTCAGAAATTTTTATGTGCTGAACTGTGTGCCCTCCAAAATTCACATATTGAAGCTCTAACCCTCAATACGTTGGAATGTGACTGTGTTTGGGGATAGGGTCTTTACAGGAATAACTAAGTTAAAATGAGGCTGTTAGGATAGGCCCTAATCCAGTATGACTGATGTGCTTATAAGAAGAGATGAGGACACGGACACATGCTGAGGAAAGGCCACATGGAGCCACAGGGAGAAGGCAGCATCTACAGGCCAAGGAGAGAGGCCTCAGGAGAAACCAGCCCTGCTAATGCCTTGACCTCAGACTTCCAGCCTCCAGAACTGTGAGAAAATAAATGCCTGTTGTGTAAGCCACCCAGTCTGTGGTACCTGGTGATGACAGCCAAGCAAACTGATACAGGAGTGGCCTCTTGTTCCCAAGCTTGGGGTGGCAGATGCTTTGTGAACCTCAGAAAAACCAACGGTTTCAATTGCTGAGCTCAATTCTTCATGTTTTGAAGCCCCTGGCTCCCATAGCCATGGTGTCCACTGAACTGGACTGACCTGTGAGGAAGTGTCCTTTTCCTGTGGTGAGTCCCATCTGTTCTGAAACAGGGACCCAGACACTTCAGGGGTAGCCGAGCAGACCACCTCCTGCTCCTCCCAGGTGCTGGAAAATGGTATAGTGACAGCAAAGTGGTTACCCCCGATCATGCAAAGGCTGTTACCACAATAGTTTATTTAAGTTTTGGTTTTTGGTTAGTAGAAGACAGTGTCAACAGTGAGTGCAAGGCATTTATATTCCAGGTAAAGAAAAACTATAGAATAAAAATTAATATCTCATTGAATGGGAATATCCTATAGTGCATTGAACCTTTGGCCAGAGAGAGTCTTTAGGGCTTTTGAGTACCTGTTTAAAAGGCCTGGATAGCCAGCAAAGCTTTGAACCTACAGACTCTGATGTCAAATAGAAAAGAAGGCTCATGGAACTGTTCTCTGAGATGGTCTGGGAGTCTCTGATGGCCCACCCTGCCACCATCCCCATGTCACGAGCCAGGTGGAATTCTGACACGGCACACCTTAGTCAACATTCTTTGTGAGCAAAAAGAAACTGCCTTTTTACTTTAATGTTGGTTAATATAAAAGAAAAATATACTAATTATCCAAGGAAATCTTAAAGAGAAGAATATATTCACATCAAATGCTTGTATGTGTGTGTGTGTGTGTGTGTGTGTGTGTGTGTATTTCTTTCCAGTCATTGTTCAGGTATATTCATAATTGTATAGTCATAGTAATGGAATAACACATGAATAATACACAAATAATATATGAATTCCTATCCTTTTTTCTGTCTTTATTTTAAATTATTACTCTTAAGACAAAACCCAGGAATTATTTTATTTGGTCAACAGGTATGAGTATGTTGCTAAATTTCCACTAAGAAATTCCACTTAGCACATTGCTAAGTTTCCACTACCAGAAAGGTCATTATTAGTGGAACCACATTCTCATCTTCACTTAATAATTTAATTTTTTTAAGTCCTATTTTTAAAAAGTGAAAGTTTATTCTTAATTTTTTAGGAATTTGCATGTAAAAATTCTTAAAAGGACAAAAACATTTTCCAAATGTGTTTGGTCATTGTAGAACCTTTTGCACAAATTATTATCACGCTTTTACCTATCTGCCTACTGCGATTTTGATATTTTCCTTACCAGTTGGAATGAGCATTCTGTATTCATACTGGCTTTTTCATATTGTTGAAATGGTTTTTCCAGTCTGTTATTTTTTTGTTTCTTTTAGTGTTAGTCATAAAATATGGATGTAGTTAAATCTGTTGACCATTTCATTTAATTTCATATTTTACTTCTGTCTTCAGAAGGTGCTCTGTCTTGGGTGGTTCTGGTGACACTCCCCCGGCAGGGCTCCCCCGCTATCTTCTTCCTCACTTCCTTTCTTCACTTCACTCCCTTCCCTGCTGGGCTGGGCCCTTTTCCTTGGCCTTTGGCCAAGGTTGACCAAGTTAGAAAATAAAATGATAAGATAATTATATTTGAATGTCAGATAAATAGCAAATAACTTTTAGAACAAGCATGTCCCCTACAATATTTGAAACATACACTAAAAAAAATGTTGCTTATTGGCATTCTAATTTAACTGAGTGTCCTGTATTTTATCTGGCAACTCTATCATAGAGTCCCATCTTGCATCTAGTTGAGCGGAGTCTTTCCAGGCATGGAAACACTACTTCCCAACCCCCCAGTGAGCAAGTGATTTACGCAGGACACAGCAGGTGAGGCTCCCGAGTGCTTTGCCCACCCCAGCCACATGGATGCTCGTTTCCCGCACACCAGACCTGGGTCTACCATGGCACTGTGGGGACAAGGGCCTCACTGGTGCAAGCTGCAGTTTCAGCATCTGTAGAGTCAGCTCAGGCTGTCATAATGAAGCACTGTAGACTGGGTGGCTCAAACAACAGACATTTCTTCTCTCCAGGATTCTGCAGGCTGGAACTCTGAAATCAAGATGTCCACAGGGTGAGTTTCTCTTGAGGCCTCTCTCCTGGGTTTACAGATGGCTGTCTTCCCTCTGCGTTTCACATGATCTTCCCCCTCTACCTGTGTCCAAATTTCCTCATAGTGGATCCACCCAATGGTCTAATTGAACTTTACTTTCCTCTTTGAATGCCCTATCTGCAAATGCAGTTGCATGGGAGATACTGAGCTTAGGACTTCAACACGTGAATTTTTTGTTTGTTTTTTCTTTTCTTTTTTTTTTTTGAGATGGAGTCTTGCTTTGTCGTCCAGGCTGGAGTACAGTGGCACAATCTTGGCTCACTGCAACCTCTGCCTTCCGGGTTTAAGCAATTCTCCTGCCTCAGCCTCCCAAGTAGCTGGGATTACAGGCACCCACCACTATGCTCGACTAATTTTTGTATTTTTAGTGGAGATGGGGTTTCACCATCTTGGCCAGGCTGGTTTTAAACTCCTGACCTTGTGATCGATCCACCCGCCTGGGCCTCCCAAAGTGCTGGAATTATAGGCGTGAGCCACCTCACCCGGCCAGACACGTGAATTTTGAGGGGATACTCTCCAGCCCATGGCAACATCTTCCACTCCTGCAGTTATCTGTCCCCTTGTTCTCCCACTTGACAGCACTGTGTATCTGCCACCTCTGGTATCCTGCTTTCCCTCTGGGATTGGAGCTGCACACATGACCCTCATGGTTCTTCGGACATCCTGACATCTCCAAGACCTTCTCTCCCAGGCTCAACTCCAGCTGTCCTTGGTGGAGCTTCCATGGGTGGGGCCCTCTCCACTGTGGATATATTACCCAACCGTGGCCAACACCCTTTTGCACTTCCAAATTGGACCGGTGCCTGGAAACTTCTGCTCCACTGCCTCAGCCTACCAGGCCTACCTGATCCCACCCACTGTCTGAATCACTCTAGAACTGGCCTCTCGGCCTTTGGTTCCTGGGTTCTGGACCCCTGACCATCTTCCCCAGGCTCTGCCCACACACAGGTCACTCACCTCACAGTGTCTGATGCCCCGCCTTCTCCTCTTCCTCCACAGATCTGTTTTTCCTGGAACCAGCAGGCCTCCCACCCAGATCCACCCAAGTTGTGACACTGCTTGGCTTACTGTAGGCTTTTCTGTTTTTTAGTTTTTAAAATAGTTTCAATTACTCCACCTAGATCTCACTTTGTCAGATGACCTATGGTGTGGTTTTAACTCGTCGTGCTATGCTTCTGCATTTTACAAATCATTATAAGGACATATGCCATTTATTAAATTTCTATTTCCTTCTCCATGGCTCTCCTGATGCCTGTTCAATAACATTCCTTACCTATAATCTATGCTGTAAGGATGCCATAGCCTCTAGCTACATGTGGCTATTAAATATGTGGATAGTACAAATTTCAAAGACTTAGTACAAAAAAAGAATGTAAACTATTGTGTTAATATTAAATAATTTTTTTCAAGACCTGGTGCCATGGGTTACACCTGTAATCCCACTTTGGGAGGCCAAGGTGGAAGGATTGCTTGACCTCAGGAGTTTGAGACCAGCCTGGGCAATATAGCAAAACCTTGTCTCTACCGAAAAAACAAAAATTAGCTAGAGGTGGTGGTGTGTGCCTGTGGACCCAGCTACTCGGGAGACTGAGGTGGGAGGATCACTTGAGCTTGGAAGTCAAGGCTGCAGTGAGCCATGATTGTCCCACTGCACTCCAGCGTGGGTGATAGAGGGAGATCCTGTCTCAAAAAATAAAATAACTAGTTTTTTCAATTGATCACGTTAAAATGATGTCATTTTGATATATTAAGTTAAATCAGATATATTATTAAAATTAGCTTCACCTATTTACTTTTACTGCTGCTAAATGCAGTGGCTAGAAAATGTCCAGTTCTACCTGTGACTCTATGTTTCTATACATGATTGCTTTTAGTTCAAGGTTTATGCACTGCATTTCTTTAGTCCGTCTCTCTGCCAGATTTTAAGCCAATATTCTAATGTTTTAATGAATGTTCTTCTTAAAATATATTTTAATATCTGCTGGGACTGCAAACTTCTTCCCTCTTAGTCTTATTTTTCAGATGGTCCTTTTGGAAGTGTATGTCGATTGTTCTTTCAGATAAATTTCAAAATTATTTTTTGCCAATGCATAAAAATCCTACGTGGACTATTCATCTGTACATCTAGAAATAGTTTTCTTTTCTCAAATGGATGTCTTTTATGACCTCCTGTAGACCTTGGAGGTTTTATTTACATTTTGCATATTTTCTCAAAATTACTTCTATGTTTATGATATTTTTGATACGATTGTAAATAAGATCAATACTTAGGTGTTATCAGTTTTTCCATATTTGTCTTTTAAAGTCATTTAAGCTGCTTTGAAATAATTGTATGTTTTCAATTGTTATTATCTGTGAAGAGTATTTTTCTCCTTTTACTGTATGCATTCGTTTTATTCTGTTTCCTCAGTTGTTATAATGTTACAATGACCAAGGCCTCTAAACCTTAATAATTATGGTGGTAGTGGGCATTGTTCCTAAAAATAATTTGCTAATATTACTTTTTGGAGTATTTACTCTTAAACTTGGCAATGCTTTTTCTTGGCTTTGACTGCCTTCAAGGACACCCATTAGAGAGGCATTTTCCCCTTCCAAGTAAAATAAGCAGTCTAGAAAACAGAATTTCCTTCTGGCCTTTTGCAACCCACCCACTATAAAAATAAAACAAAATCATTATGTTTTTGGTTTTGAAGCATGTTTTCATAGGGTGACATGCCAGATTACAGACAATCCATAATGCTTTGCAAAAATGTCAGTGGATAGAAGAGCAGTTATGTCTTCTTTTCCCTGGAATCAAGCTCAAGAAAAGTGAATTAGGGTCAAGCTTTGTGTTAGGGTTAGATTCAGAGGTAGGGTTAAGCATAGAAAAATCTGGTTTCAAAGCACTCTTGTATTGCATTTCAATTTCAAAACTAGCTTAAAAAAACACAAACACACTTTTAAATAACTCTTGAATTAAAGATAAACTTAAATGGATAGTATGAATGCTTTAGAGATCAAGGATGATGAGGGAAGTATATATCCAAGTCTGCTAGCTGCAGATTCAGAGAAAAACGTGGCCTTAAAGTTCTATATTAGAAATTATAAACAAATGGAAAATAAACGAATTGAACTATCAATAAAATAAAATCCCATCTAATTAACTTAAAATATCCCACAGTTTTTAAGTTACTAAGTCCTCAAAACATCATTTAGAGGTGTCTTATGTTTTTGCATCAACAGATAAAGAAGCTACTAGGATACTTTTTGGAGAAAATGGCAGCCTTGGAATTTTCATAGGATAAACTATAGGAGTGAGCAGACATCCCTAGGTCTTACACAAAGGCAGAAGATGGAAATATTGTTGAGTTTGCCATTAGCCAGGACGAACATGACTGCTGGTTCCTCTAGACAGAGTGACTACTGACCCTGCCAGTGCAGGGCTTGGGGGAGCTGGATATGATTCCATTCCTGGGCCTTGGGAAAGGGCATCCTTGTTACATCTGGAGCCGGAGCAGACAAAACTGGGTGACAAAAAGCATCTTCCTTGTTCTTCAAGGCTTTGTCTGATGACGATTCAGTCTGAAATATTTGGCTTAGCCTGGGATTTCTGGGCTGTGAACGTTCTAGATATGTTTCCGTCCTGAGAAGCGTGCTCAGCATGGCTTGCCACAGACACCGTACACTCTGAATCTGACAAGGCATTTTCAGATGCAGCCTCCCTTAAGGGAGTGTCCCTGGGATAGCATTCTGTTCAATAAAGTAGTGCCCCCTTGTCCTTGGCTAACAGTCTCTAGGAATTGATATAGTGGAAGGGACGTCTTGGTAGGACCCGATTCCAGGAAGATTCTTCTTCTCCAAACTCTCTGCATCATTCCTGCCATTCCTTAAACTGCCCTCCAAGATCCAGCCCCCACCCATTTTACCCATGTAAAAAGAGTGGATCTCTTTTTTTACATGATAGCTCCAGCAGGGTGGGGGCCACAATACAGCCCCTCTGGGACTAGTGGATGGTTGCATGGGAGCTCTGGGAATGGGGATTTGGGCGTGTGAAATGCTGAAATTGAGTTAGGAGAGAGATTGGTTTACTGGAGATAATGGCTGTGAAAGGAAAAGGGAGGAGAGAGGATGGGATGGCAGGGGCCATCACACAGTGGTTGACCTGACAGAACCCCCAGCCTTCCCCAACAGTGAGCTTGGAGTGAAGCTTCCTTGTTTAAAGAGTCCCATGTTGGGTGGAGGTGGCCAGTAATTGTTGCTCAGTCACCAGACGAAGCCACCCCAAGAACAATATGATCTTAGCCTCAAAGTGGAGGCTGATTTGTGAGCTGTCGTCTTCATTTGGAGGCTGTTGAGTAACCAGTCTCCTCGCAGCATAAAGGGGAATCTGAGCTCCCCACACACTTCTGTGCCTGCCACATGCAACGTGGACTATTGATTATCTCTCTCTAGTCTTGTCAGACATAGATAATACCTTGCTTCTACCGTGGTCAAGCCGAGCTAATCTACAGTTGTAGTATGAAGACTCCCAACCTCTTAGCACATTATCTATACTGGGATCTGGTTCCATTTTGAAAGAAGAAGCCCTATCACTTGCCCCCTTTTTGACTCACCACTTAGTGGGGTGATGCTGTGGGAAGACCCCTCTTTCTGACGTCTGAGGCGTCTCAGCGGTGTGAGGCCCTCAAGCAAGGTAAAAGCTGTTTCACGGAAGTCTGGGTTTCCTCACCCATTGGGAGTTAAGGCTGGGAAGAAGTGATAATGCGTTATCTCTTCTGCTAAGCCCTTTTAAAACAGGGGCATCATTCAGCTGATCTGAGACAAGATAAAAGAGGGGCCCTTTGAAAATGGTAATGAATCCAAACAAGAATTCTTGGATGAATCATTTCTGCTCTGGTTTGTATTAGCTCTGCAATTAAAGGGTTTACACAAGGGGATCCTCAAAGGGGAATTCTTTACCACATGAAAGGCAGAAGGGTCAACTCCTAAGAGAAGGCATTCCTGAGCTTTTCTTGGCTATTTTTCCCAGACCTTGGAAAAGGCCTGTGCTTTTCAAAGAAGAGGTCACTCGGAGGGAAGAGGATCAGAGGCAGGCTGCAGGGGACGGTCCTTCCTGAAGCACACAGCTTTCCCAGTCCTGGGAGCTCACATCTGCCTTTCACAGAGCAGAGGGAACGGGGAGCCAGACGGTCATTCTGAGAGGGCTACAGGGAGAAAGGACGACCCAGGATGTCACTGGCAGTGCATCCACATGGTCTGAAGCAGCCTCAATTCTTGCCTCCTCAGAAGAAAGAATTTGACTAAAGGGGCATAAGGCAGAAGGGGAGACTGAGGCAAGTTTTAGTGCAGGAATGAGAGTTTATTAGAAAGCTGTAGAGCAGGAAGGAAAGGGGGGAAAGAAGACTTGGAAGACCGCCAAGCGGCGACTTGAGAGATCAAGTGCACTGTTTGATCTTTGACTTGGGGTTTTATATGTTGGCATGATTCTGGGGTCTTGTGTCCCATCTCCCCTGATTCCTCCTTTGGGGTGGGCTATCCATGTGCACAGTGGCCTGCTGGCACTTGGGAGGGAGCATGCAGTGTGTTTACCAGAGTCATGCTCATGCTCACTTGAGATGTTCTTCCTTACCAGTCGAACATCCCTGGAAGGTCATAGACCAGTTAAACTCCACCATTTTGCTTCTTAATGGGCATGATTGAGCCCACTCGCCCAACTCTTGAGATGTTATCAGGAAGCTTCTGATCACCAGTTTCAGGTGTTTTTATCTGTTAGGAGACGGTCTTTTTCTGGCATCGGCTGTGATCAATTATTATTTTAGAGAGACAGTATAACAACTGCCTGTCCATCACCTGATGGTTGCCCTACATTCCTGGTGTGTGTGTGTGGAAGGGAACCCTCTCCTGCCCTGCTCATGCCTAACTCGCCACTGCAACAGGAAACTCCTCAGGTCTCCCTGTCCTCTGGGACCAGGTAAGACTGCCAATTCCGAACATGGTGCCAGGAGCTTGCTCACTCCAGCCAGGTTCTAGGCACAGCCTCAGAAGAAGGAGGGAAAGATATCCCCAAGCTGGGGGCTCTCCAAGGTAGCCCTTCTGCACCCCAGCCTTGCCGCTAAGCCTCTGCACCTGCTGCTTCCACCTCTCAGATGTTCTCATCTCACATGGACCCTGAGGGGCGGGGTAGGGCCAAGGAGAGGAGCGAGCTCCAGAGCCCCTCAAGGTCGAGTCTACCCTTTGCATGTTTCTGCTCCAGGATGTCATACAGCCCCCAGCACAAAGTATCTAGTGCGTGTGTCTTAAAAGGACCCTCAGCAGGTTCTTGGAGAAGAAAAATTTCCTATCATGATCCTCCTCTTCTTAAGGTTACCAACTCCAAATTCGTGCTGTAAAAAGCCTGAAACTGAACAACCATGTCTCCTTTTTCCTTTGCATGCTGAAGAGGTGAAATGAACTGCAGGGTGGCCTCCCAGGACCCCCCACCCCAACCTCCTTGTGTCAGTTCAGTAGCTGCGGAGTTTGGGGGAGCGCAACTCCGTCCCCAGTTCCTTACCTAGACAAGCTGTCCCTGATACAGTGGATAGGGCAGGTCAGTTAGGCCTTGGCCAATCATAGCCTGCCTTTCTCTGGGCTGTGGGGTTGGCTCAGGAGTGTTCCAATCAGCTCAAAACTTATGGAGGTGAATGAGGAAGTGTGTAGACTTGGTGGGTGCTGCTGTCTTCCAGTCATGGGTGTCCGGGGTGGCAAATGCAGAGACATGGGCAGGGCTGAGAAAATGGCAAAGAAATAGAGCCAGAGTTAAGATCAAATATTGCCTGAATATCACACCCATCTCATTTTCTTTTTCTTTTTCTTTTTTTAGGTGCCATGATAAATAAGCTAGTTTGAGTCACTTGGTCTGAAATTGAGACCACGAACACACTGATGACAGGGTGTGTTAGGTAAGTGTGTTGCTGACTGAAATGTAAGTAACATGCTCACCGTAAATGCAAGTGCCAACATCAGCATCTTCAGAAGAGTCTCTTTCCCTTTGGGACATGGAGCTGACTGACATTAAGCCATGTTTGGTTGACTGACATGTTGGCACACGCATTAAGGTGCTCCCCTTAAATGCATGTGCCAACATCAGCATCTCCAGAAGAGTCTCTTTCCCTTTGGGACATTGAGCTGACTGACATTAAGCCATATTTGGTTGACTGACATGTTGGCACATGCATTAAGGTGCTCCCCATAAATGCATGTGCCAACATCAGCATCTCCAGAAGAGTCTCTTTCCCTCTGGGACATGGAGCTGACTGACATTAAGCCATGTTTGCTGTAGGTTTACAGCCTTCCTCCTCCCAGTTCTTCTTGGCACTTTCCAGTTCACAAAGGGCAGTTAGGGCTTCCCTCCTTTTTGCTTTTTTCTGGGGGGGGACAGGATCTCACTGTGTCTCCCAGGCTGGAGTACAGTGGTGAGATCACTCCTCACTCCCACCTCTGCCTCCTGGGCTCAAGTGATCCTCCCAGCTCAGCCTCTCAAGCAGCTGGTATCACAGGTATGTGCCGCCACCCCTGGCTGATGCTTGTATTTTGTGTAGAGCTGGGTTTTGCCACATCGCCTAGGCTGGAAGGCTTCACTTCTTAAGAGGAGAACTGAACAATGAAGATACCATCCTGGACTTCGCAGACTTGCTATGCCTTGAATGCTTCTCTCGTGGTCAGAGCCTGGACTGGAAAAGGTGGCATTTGGGACAACACATCTGGGTGCTGCCCTAGAAAGAAAGTAGTGAATGCTGGATGACTGTCAGCCCTGCCGGTTTCTGGAAATGTACCCTGTGTTTAAGTTCTGGTTTTAGATTATGAGGAGCCAAATTACTAAGCAGGCCTCCTCCTAGAACAGGAACTTCTTCCCAGGCACACCACTTCCACTGTGGGCTGGTGGCTCTGATGCATCACGGGGCCTGCTCTGATGAAGGCAGCAGGAATGACCTCAAAACAAGCAAAACCAAAAAACTGTTTGACAACAGAAGTAATTGAGGCTCATTTTAGAAAACATAAAGAAGAGAAGAAGAATCTTGTGTAACCCACAGATTATAACTGTTTACAGACCTTCCAGGGTTTATTTCTCTTTTTTAAAAAAACAAATGGTTAAGTGGAATTTACCTACAAAAAAGATACAGGTCCTAAGAATACAGATTGGCTTGATGAGTTTTCACAAGTTGAATGCGCCTGTGCATTTAGCACCAGGCTCAACACACAGCCCCAGCAGTGCTTCAGAAGGCTTTCCAGGCCTCCTTACTGTCACCTTTCCCTCCCCAGGGGTAGCTGCTATTGCTGTAGCTTTGGTCTGAGCTACATTTAATGCAATCACTCCACATTATATTTATGATACCCACACTCTTGCAAGCCATTGTAGTTTGTTTATTCCTAATGCGTTACAGCAGCAATCCCCAAGCTTGTTGGCACCAGGGACCAGGTGGGGATGGTTTTGGGATGATTCAAGTGCATTACATTTATTGTGTACTTTATTATTGTGGCATTGTAATACATCGTGAAATAATTTTATAACTCACCATAATGTAGAATCAGTGGGAACCCTGAGCTTGTTTTCCCGCATCTAAATGGTCCCATCTGGTGGAGGATGAAAGACAGTGACAGATCATCAGGCATTAGATTTCTCATAAGGAGCTTGCAACCTGGATTCCTCATATGTGAAGTTCACAATAGGGTTCACGCTCTTATGAGACTCTAACGCTGCTACCGCTGATCTGACAGGAGGCAGAGCTCAGGTGGTAATGCTCTCTCACCAACCACTCACCTCCTGCTATGCAGCCCTACTCCTTACAGGCCATGTGTTGGTACCACACAACTATCTGACAATAGCTACAAGAGTTGATTAAAGGTATAATTACAAATTACATAGCTATGTACTTACAAATTACATGGTTAATTACACCTGTAACCAACTTTTGTAGCCATGGCCAAATAGTTTTCCCAAGTGGTTATACCAATTCACACTCTCACCAACAGTTACATGACCCTGCTGGCAGCTCAGTCTACATTCCAATCAACTGTATTAGTTTGTTTTCACACTTCTGATAAAGACATACCTGAGACCGGGCAATTTACAAAAGAAAGAGCTTTAATTGGACTTATAGTTTCACGTGACTGGGGAAGCCTCACAATCATGGCAGAAGGCAAGGAGGAGCAAGTCACATCTTACATGGAGGGCAGCCGGCAAAGAGGGAGTTGTGCAGGAAGACTCCCGTTTTTCAAAACCATCAGACCTTGTGAGACATATTCACTATCATGAGAACAGCATGGGAAAGACCTGCTCCCATGATTCAATTACCTCCCACTGGGTCCCTCCCACAACGCATGGGAATTCAAGGTGAGATTTGGGTGGGGACACAAACCATATCATCAACACTTTATTTTTCCCCATCTTTTTCATTTTAGCTGTTCATTTCATATGTGTGTTAGAAATTTGGATAGGCTCATTTGTGAAATGTCTCTTCAAATCTTTTGCCCATTTTTTCTACTAGGCTGTTCATCTCTTTACCGATCTGTAGATGTTTTTAATATATTAGACATATGTCTTGCAAATCTCTTCTTCCACTTTGGGAGTGGCTAACATTTCTTCTCCTTTCAAACTGTGTTAATGCTATCTGATCTCCTGCTTTGTGATTCAGCACTCTGTGTCCTGCTTAAGAACTCTTTCTCTACTTCATGTTCATTAAAATGTGATTTTTTTCTACAGTCTTCATTATTTTTCCTTTAACATTTAGATTTATAATAAATCTTGATGTGATTTGTATGCAGTGCATTTTCCTCCCCAAGATATCCAATTGTCTCAGCATACTTCCAGTCTTTTGCTAAAATATTTGTACTATATGTTATGAATATATATGCATGTTTACTTGTTAAGAAATATTAAATTCATATAGAATATTTTAATATTTCATTTAAAATTAATATTGACTAATTGTCAGCGAAATCCACCAAAACATTATTTTTAGTATCTGTTGTATATTCCATTTTATGGAATTTACCCATCCAAATGCTATTAGGCATTCAAATTGTTGCCAGATTTTCACACATAAGAAACCATTGTAAAAAGCTAGGTATAAATATTTCAGTGAGTGTACCCAGGGTAGATTCCTAGAAGAATTGATCCAAATGAACATTATAAGGCCTGTGATCACAATTGCCAAATTGCTTTCTAGGAGGTTTGTTAAAATATAGAATTTTATAAAAACTGAAACTACTTTTCTTTCCCCATGTCACCACATTGTGTTAACATTGATGGTTGTCATTAAAATCTTTAGACAATTATATAGAAAATAAATTACATGTTGATGTGGAATTGAGTTTTCTTTCAAAAGTAAATTGGAACACTTTATGTTAACCATTTTTTATTTCATCTGCAGAGAATAGTCTGTTCAATCATTACCTTCTTTTACATTAAACACATTATTGTTCTTTTAATTGCTTTGTCTGAGCTTTATATCAAATATAGAAACCAGTCATGTTTAATACAGATTATTTCCAAATATACTGATTGTCTTTAAAGGTTGCCAATTTATATAGGAGTTTCATATTTTTATGTAGCTGAGCTTGTCAATCTTTATTATTTCTTCCATTATTTTTAATCTTAAATAGCTTGGGTTAAGTATTGACTTCTATGGAACATTTTTGCATTTCATTTCCTTATTTAGCTGAACTTAATTCTGCTACTCTGATGCAAGATGTGGATGAATCTAAATTGCATCTTCTCCACATCCCCAGATACCTAGCTAATTTTCCCAGCAGCTGTTACTATTTCTCAGCAACCTAGCAATGCTGTGAATAACACCATGTCTTCTTAGCTGCTGCTGCTGCTGCTAAGAATTCCTCTTTGGTGTAGAACCAATATTGGGAGATTCTCCTGAGAATCACCTTGCAAAAGATGAACCACTGGAGCCAGGCTCGACCCTGCTACAGAGGTTCCAGAGGAGGCAAGGGCTGCTCCACCATTACACTGAAGGCATCTACTGCTTTTTGGGAAAGTTGGGGAGAATGAGGACGACGTAGTTGTGGTGACAGGGGTAGGGGGTGGTGAAGAGGAAGAAGAGAAGAACCAGAGACGTGAAAAGACGCTGGACAAGCAGAGGTGTCAGTGAGGGTTGCTGGTGACCAGGGCAGCTACGTGGACAGCGTGGATCAGTGTTGACAGGTGGGACTTAGCTGCTACTGCAATGCCCTACATTTTGGCTACGAAGACCCCTTTTGGCACACTTCTGTTCCCCTAGACTCCAGACTGTGCTTCAAAGGGCTTTGCCTGAGTTTGCTTGTGTTTCGCGTTTTGTGGGGCTCCGAGAGGTGTGGCATTCACATGTGTGCGGTGCGAACACAGAGCAGAAGCCAGGATGCAGGAGCAGTGGAGTTGTCCTCTGAGCTCGTAGGGGCCTTGGGCAGGGCTCGGGGCTGTTGCAGGCTGGGGACTTCAGCATGATGAGGTGGAGCCAACCCTGGCGGACATCTGGTTTCATTTTGCTGGCCTTGCGGCTTTGCTATTCGTTTGGGTTTCTTCATCACCAGGGCTGATATTTTGAGTTCATGTCACTTCTTTCAGAAGTCTACGTCTTGAAACTTACCATATTAAAAACACAGTCAGTTCTCTCTCTCTTTCCTTTTACCGTCTTCATCATTTTTAGGTGCACATTTTAGTGTCATTAAGAACATTTACATTTTTGTGCAACCATCATCACCTGATATCCAGAACTTTTTCATCTTCCCAAATTGAGACTCTGCACCCATTTAACACTAACTCCCCATTTACCCCTCTTCACAGCTCCTTGAAACCACCATTCCACTTTCTATCTCTATGAATTTCACTACTCTAGGGACCTCATGTAAGTGGAATCATACAATATTCGTATTTTTGTGACTGGCTTATTTCATTTGGCATCATGTTCTCGAGGTTTACCCATTTTGCAGCATGTGTCAGAATTTCATTCCTTCCCCCCCACCCACCCGAGATGGAGTCTCGCTCTATCTCCCAGGCCGTGGTGAAGTGGAGGGATCTCAGCTCACTGCAACCTCCCAGGTTCAAGCAATTCTCCTGCCTCAGCCTCCCAAGTAGCTGGGACTATAGGCATGCACCATCATGCCCAGCTAATTTTTGTATTGTTAGTAAAGATGAGATTTCACCATATTGGCCAGGCTGATCTCGAACTCCTGACCTCAGGTGACCTGCCCACCTCAGGCTCCCAAAGTACTGAGATTACAGGCGTGAGCCACCATGCCTGGCTTCATTCCTTTCCATTTGAAGACTAAATAATATTCCATTGTGTGGAGAGACTCCATGTCATTCATCCAGTTACCTATCCATGGACACTTGGGTTGCTTCTAGCTTTTCTTATTATAAATAATGTTGCTTTCTTTGTATTCTTATTATAAATATGTATTCTTATATTCTTTGTATTCTTATTTCTTATTATAAATAATGTTGCTCTCTTTGTATTCTTAAAATCAAAACTGCATCCCATACTGGGGGATTCATGGGGAGCAAACCACACGGCACTCCATAGTGTGGGGTCTGTCCCATGACTCTCAAGCCCTTGGGTCTCCTTCAAAAAGAAACCTAGTCCCAGCATGGGAGTCATTATGTAAGACCACCATGACACCAAGGAATGCTGTGACTTGACACACGTCTTGACACAGCCCCTCATTCCACCAGCACAGGAGGAGGTGGGAGGAGCCTGACCCGCTCTGTCCTCCAGCCTTAGACCCGCACCCCGGCCTGGTGAACCTGACCTAATCCTCTCACTTAGTTACTTCCAGAAATGTGAGGGCCCAGCTGACCCAGTCCCTCTCTTTGTATCTTGATTTTCTTTTCTCAGTGGGCTCCAAAGACAGAGAAGTTTCCCAAGACACAGAACAGTGGTGGCAGGAGAGATGGCATACCTGAGGCAGGTGGCTTCCTTTCTCCAGGGTGCTTTAAGTGGAAAGGGCCCACCTTGTGTTTTATGAAGATGGTATCCTCAAAGATTGTGAAGTTAGCCTCTGAGCTATCCCCAGTCATTCAGCAGATACCCAGCAAGAGCTCATTCTACATGAACCCTTTGTTATTCTGGGTGTATCAGACACAAACATGAATAAGCATCCCTGCCCTAGAGGAGATGACCATATACCACTGTGGAAACACACACACACCAAAATGATCAGTGCACATTGTGATCAACCCCCAGGTGGAGTCACAAATAGCTTTGCACGCTGTCCAGCTTGGGCCTTTTGGCTACAGTTTCAGAAAAAGGTATGGCAAGGAACATTACTTTAACAACCAGGCTCATTTTCAAGGTGAGCGCACGAGGCCCAAGGAGATGAACTGATTATCTGAAAACAAAAGCTTAGTAGTGGCAGATCCAGGGCCAGAATGCAGGCCCCACTCCAAGCTTAGTCCCACCTGAACTAGGTGGCCAACTTCTGGGCTCCAGCTCAAAGGTGGCCTTGGGCTTGCTGGGTTTTGAAAAGAGATGCTGAGCTGTGGAATTGCAGTTAGAAATCCCGTTCTTCCTCTATCTCATTCCCTGCTGAAATGACACACTGTTTTAGACTCACCCTTCCTGATGCATGTGAATTTTATCTCATATCCTGTGGGACAATAGCTGGAGTGTGGCTGCAAGATTACCACATGGTCAGTTTCCATAAACACCATCCATCAGCCTTGCTCCATCCTGCCATGCGGGGTTAGCACCAGCTGACCCCAGGGAAATTTCCTTATCAATCCAGGCTCGTAACATTCAACAGACAGGACGATAGTTATATTCAGAAGTGTTCTCGTTCCGTGGGAATGTGCTCTGTTGTCTCACTGTGCCTGTGTCCCATCTGAGTTCTTTGTATTTTTAGTAAAGATGAGATTTCACCATATTGGGCAGGCTGGTCTCAAACTCCTGACCTCAGGTGATCTGCCTGCCTCAGCCTCCCAAAGTACTGGGATTACAGGCATGAGCCACCGTGCCTGGCTTCATTCCTTTATATTTTCCATGTTCCATTGGACATATGTGCTTCTACTGCCTGGCATCCATTCCCCCTTCACCTGGGAGTAGGATCTTGATGTTACTTTAGGGACCCACCATCTCCCATTTCTACCACCACTCTGAATGCATCCAACATCTAAAACCTGAGAGCAGGGTCCAGAGGAGACCAATTAGATTCTCTTGGACATTTGAGCATCAAACTGAGTAGCTCAAGGTCAGAAACTTGCTGGGGCTTGTTTACTGTGAGAAATGAGCCCTGAAGAGACCACCTGCCTTTGCATTAGTTTTTGCCCCCAGAGCCCACTCCAGCTGTTGATTCTTGGCTTTCTATTTTGTCATACATTCCGTATTTTTTCTATATAATACTATTTTGCTTCAGTTAGCCAGAGTCTACGTCTGTTATTTGCAACTACAGAACCTCGACTGACCACTGTTGAAACTGAGTAGACAGATGAAGGGCCCCAGACGAGGGTCAACCAGGAAGGAGCGAAGGGAGAAGTTAAGGGGAGAGGAGTTGGCAATGGTGATGAAGCCTCAGTGCAATGAGGAGCCCTGGACAGAACAGATTTCAACAAAATAAAGAGGAGGTAGACAGGAGGGAATTGTTGTATGGCTTGTCAGTGGAGGTCTGTCAAGGGATGGAGAGATTGAGTTATCAGTGGAAAGGTTCCTGGAGATGAGAGTTTGTGGAAATATGAGGCCCAGGAATCAAGGGCTCTGCCATCCTGCAGTTTGAAATCACTAAGGCAGATGCTGGGAGCGGAAAACGATGACCCAGAAAGTGGAACTGTGGGAATGTCCCCAATGTGGACCCTTGGGAGTCCTCATACAAACACCACATGTCGACCAGATTAGGACATCTTTGATCTCACTTTCTCCAAGGGGTTTTCTCTCCTGCCTTTCAGTCTGCACAGATGAGATTGCCCAGGGTACATGTCCAACTGAGAATGTACATGGCTGCAAGTACCAGTGGCCAATGAGTGCTCTGACTATGAGGGTACTTTTTAGCACAGGGTTCCTCATGACCTCTCGACTCCTCCCAGGATAGGTAGGCCAGACAGGCACATGCCAAGCCCTCACAGACTCATCTCTTCCCCTACATCCCCAGGGCTGAGTTATAGCTGGATACAAGGCAATTTGGCTTTATAATGAATGACGTTCATATCCCAAATGACAAGACCTTTCCTAGCTCTGCCTTCTGGTGAAGTGTCCAGGGTTCTAAACCCTAATACCCATCCTTTCTTTCCTGCTTCCTGCCATGGGCTGTCTTCCCACAGCTGGATCAGAAACTGTCTGGGCTTCCAGGCACCCTGGGTAGGCTGGAGCTCCCCTCACTTTGTTTAATCCCCTGCCAAGGAATGACCCTGGCCCAGACCTTCAGCCTGGGACTCTGTTCCTCTATGGGCAAATACCTCTTTACCCTGGACTGCTGCCAGCTACAGAATGTGAAATGGGATTTTCCAACAATCATTTTAAAAGCAGTCCAGGAGAAATGCCAGTGAACCAGAATGTGGTTAAATTTGCAGGAGAAATGGGCTTCTAACCATTTCTGGGTCATTGACCCCTTTGAAAATACTATGGAGCTATGAACACACTTAAAAAAATCACACAAATTGTTGCTTATAATTTCAGGGGGTTCCTGAAACCTCCTAATAATACATGTTGACTGTATCCAGGGTTCAGAGCCATTTCTGAACCCTGGATACAGTCATGTATGATGCTGGCAGGTGGGCTCCTAACAAACCTTCATAGATGGCTCTGACCCCTGGATATAGTCATGTATAATGCTGGCAGGCAGACTCCTAACAAATCCGCCCCATGCTCCAGTCCCATGAAGTCCCCCACCCTGTCCCCAGGGTCTTGGATGTGTCCCAACTCCCCTGCAGGTGGTGTCCAGAGTGTGCACCCTCATGGTGGACTCCTGAGTGTGTACCCACACACTCGGCTCCAGAGGCTGCCCCCACATCCCTGGGCCTTTAATATTGCAATGAAGGAGCTTGAGGATTCCAGAGAGCTGTGACTGTCACCTGTCATCGCAGAGGGTGAGGGGGGCACTCTCCTATGCCACTCGTCACCCTAAGTGGGACCTCAGATCCAGCCCCTGGCAGTCCCAGCCCCCGCCCCTGAGAAGAGCCCTGAACAGGCCTGTGGTGGGTGTGGTAGCCCAGGTGTGGGCTGGGACTGGTGCAGACCTGAATTTGAGCTAGAAGCTCCCCATAACTCTGACAAGTCCCCATCCTCTACTGTAAAGGAAAATAACCCTGAGCTGGAAAAGCCTTGGGATCCCAGCCTAGCACCATGCATGCCCCAGAATCAATGACAGGGAAGAGGCAGCCTTGGGCAGGGGCTCCAGGAATGCCTGGCCTCCCAACAGGGTGGGCACTGGAGCAGGGGGCGGGTTTGTTAGGAGCCCACCTGCCGGCTTCACATCTCTGCTGAGTCCTAATGTGGCTGCCAGTCACCCCTACAACCAGGAGATAGCTTGGGGTCAGATCTGGGTTCTTCCAGGGATGCAGGCCAGTGCCCCACCTTCCACTCATCTCTCTGGTGTGCATGCCAACATTTCCCACTGGAGCCAAGGCCCTGGGGTCCCCACTGAGCCAGCCAGCCCTTACATGCTCACTCCCAGCCCTCATGAGCCCAGTACACCCCATGCCCATGCCTCTGTCCCTTTCTCCTCATAGCCCAGCACAACAATCAGCAAGTGGCATTCCACCTGCGGGACTTCTGTTCATACCTGTTCAGCTTCCATGCCATCCCCTCCCCCAGCCACACTAAGCAAGCAGGGGGCAGAGACAGCTAGAGGAACCTGGGGGTCACTTCTGGCTCTTTTCTCTCTGCCTAATCCCCCAT